>JBBPKI010000788.1:0-17885 GCA_038089155.1 Nevesoporus exiguus
CAAGTACTAATAATACTTCAATACCAAAAGTGAATAAACTGTTGCAATGAGGTGACTGTTTTGTAATGGCTATATCTTGGCAGGGTCTGAATGGAATCACATGACCTAGGGGGCGATTATGTAACCAGGAGTATATAGATTAATTTGTCACACCAAAGCTAAGCGAAATTCCCACATATGATTGCAGTGCACTTCATGCACTGGATTGAAGTCAAACATAGCAACAGTTTTTTCAGTCACTGTAATCCCTGTAAACTCCATTGTGTAGCTTTAGCATGAATATCGAATTAGTCCTCTCTCCTCTCTCTTGTCACAATCCCTATCTCCTCCTCCTGTTGGAACTCCAATCCTCTGAAATACAAGGACACAGACCTGTTCAAAGGCACAACACATAAGTCATGCGCCAACATCCTCCTGAGCAACTCCTTCTCTGACTCCTCTGCTCTGGACTTTGGTCCACCTTCAAGACTAACCAGTCTACTACCCCCTCAGTACCCCCAGACCTCTGATCAGACTTGAGTCTGGAGAGTCTGGACTTAACAGTCTTGGAGTTGGACCAAAGTCCAGAGTGGAGGTCTTGGAGTAGAGTTGCATAGAAAGGACATTGGCACAGGATTTATGTGTTGCACCCTTGAACAGGTCCATGTTCTTATATTTCAGAGGAGTGGAGTTCCGACAGGAGGAGGAGGAGATTGTGACGAGGATCAGAAGAGATGACTAAATCAATATTTGTGCTAAGGGATACATGACAGAGGGTACAAAGATTTTATACTAGAAGAAGGATAGGGACATCAAAGGTCAGGGAAGAAGTGAGACATTATCAAGGGTCTCATAAGAGATGAAAAAGGGACGAATGAAGTGAAGGGAAGTACAAATGGAATGTGTACAAAAGATATCCAGGTCTGAAGTATAGCCAAGTAGCTGTGCAAGCATAGCCTTGGTCTGAAGCAGAGGAGTGGAGCTCCAAGCATGGAGGAAGTGGAGGTGGACTGAGGGTGACAGAGGTGACCAGAGTCGGTTGGAGATGGGGCCAGAGGGGGCGGAGATGGATGGGATGTCATGGATATGACAGTGCCTCCCCTTTAAGGCCAAGCCCTCAAGGTCTACAGTAAGCAGAGGTTCAGTGCAGAGCCAATCCAAGAAAGCAGTCAAGCTTCTTTGGAGAGGATGCATTGATGGAGGTGATAACAGAGGAGCTTACTGGGCCAAGTCCAAGAAAGGATGCCACGTGGAGTTTGGAGGTGTCCAGACCAGCTAGGAAACTCAAAGTCCTGCTACCAATGATATGCTATCTCCAAGGATGCTCCAAGCCTCAGCCTGAAAGGGGTCAAGGCATGCCTTTGGCATGACTCCTGATGGAGGATAGATGTGGGTGGTGCACAAGGTGGATTCAGAGAGTGTGGAGGTGTGTGAGCAGAGGGGAATGGATGCCAGAGACAGTGGAGTGTGTAGAGTGGCAGCAGAGGACATGTGGAGGTGACTGGACACTGGAGGATGAAAGTGAAGGGAGGAACAGAATCAGAGACAAAGATAAACAGAGAGACTAAAACTAAAACTGAATCAAAGTCAGAGAGTATGGAGGAAAAAATGGATGCAGAGAAACAGAAAACAGAGAGAAAGCCCTGGAATGGGGTCAGAGGTGCCCTGAGGGGGCCAGAGAGTGGAGAGCACTGGATGGTGCTGGAAGGATGGAGGATGGTGGTCCCTGGAGAAGGACCGGAGTCATATGGAGATCATACCAGAGTTTGGAGGAAAGTACTACAGTAGAATGGAAAAGAAGATACAGAGACACAATGAAAGTAGAGATGGAGAAGAAGTCAGAGAGCCCCAGAAAGGGGTCAAAGATGCCTGAAACAGGCTGGAGAATTGGAGGTGTAAGCCAGGTACTGAATGGTCCTGGAAACGGAGAAGGTAAAGGTACATAAGTGTAACCAAAAGGTTGTAAAACCAGAGTAAGGCTGGAGTTACAGAGAGAAATAGAACAAGTCCAGAATGAAAGAGATGGAAAACAGAGTGTAGAAATGAAATGAAGTCAACCAGAAAAATTCCAGAGTTACACTGGAGTTAAGCCAGAGTAATCAGAGGAAAATGGAGGGAAATGGAGGAGCACATGAATGCACCAGAGGAGAACAAAGGGGCACAGGAATGCACTGAAGGAAGACAGAAGGTGGAAGGAGTGAACAGAGATAATGAAAGATACAGAGTAGACAAAGGAAGACCAGAATGGATATAGAGACAAAGATGAAACACAGGAAAAGCGGAGTTAACCAGAGTTAATCTAGAGTTGTAATGGAGTACTGGAGGTGAGTAAGCAGAAGGAAGATGAGAGAATAAAGCTCAACTACATGGAGGAAGAAAGAAAACACCAGAGTTGGCAAAAGTCCAGAGGAGAAACAAAATGAGAACCAAGGGATCTGAAAGTGGTCAAAAGCAATGGAATCATAATGTAGGATGGAGTATTCTAGAGTTTGACTGGAGGTATTGGAGGTGAATGCTGATGGGTATACTAGGTACTGGAGTATTCGAAGAGAGAACTGAAAAGGACTGAAAAGTGATGGAGAAGCAATTAGTCCAAAATGGAATGAAAACAGACTAGAGGAAATGGGGAAAATGCAAAGATGAGGGAAATGAATACAACTCCAGGGGATGCCAGAGTGCAAATGAAGGTGTACCACAAGGGTACCAGATGGTGTGGAAGATGGAGAAAACCTGTAGGCCCTGGAAAATAGACTGGGGGACAGGCAAGAGAGCAGATGGCCATCAGAGGGGTCAGATGGAGGTGTACCTTGATGGTACAAGAGGTGAAATTGGAGTTGAAGCAGAGGCTTTGGAGGGATAACTCCAGAATGGCTGGAGTGAAGGTACTAGAGAGTGTGCAGTGAGTGCACCAGAGTTGAAGGATGGAGATGATAGGGTGAGGCAGTGGTGGGTGGTGCCTCCCCTTTAAGGCTGAGCCCTTGAGGCCCAAGAGGAACCTGAGAACACTGACCATGGAGTATAAAGAAAGAATAGAGTAAAGTAACAATGGAGGAGAGATATTAGAAGGACAAAATAGCTACCAAAAGCGGAGATTATCAGAGTTGTATTGGAGTTAATCAAAGGTAACTCCAGAGTAATCAGAGTGCAGAGGTAAATGGAAACAGAAGAATAGAAAGGAGAAAAAGCAAAAATGAATAGATGGGATGGAAAGCAGAGAAGTCCTGAAGAAGGAAATGATGCTGGAGTTGGCAGAGGTCAAAGACAATCTTGGTCAGTCCTAAGTGCAGGGAGAGATGTCTGGAACAAAGCTGGTTGGAGGTCCACAGGACAAGACTGTGAAGGTCAGAGATCTAGATGAAAGACAAAAGAGATGACAACGATGAACTATAAAAATGCCATGGATGGTAGAGAGCTAAATGGGTTATTCTTTGGTCAGTCCTTAATGTGGGGAGAAATCTGGATGAAGCCGGTCAGAGGTCCACAGACAATAACTGCAGAGAGGCCCAAGGCCATGGGTGAATCCCAGAGGTGCAACTCTGAGGATTAGATTTCCAGACAGAGTTCTGGAGTGTGGAGGTTTGGCATTCTATCTGTAAGAGTACATTAGACAAAGTTGCGGCTTCTTAAACCCAATGATCAATGGATCATTTAGTGGGCAAGCACACAATGTCCTATACTAAACAAACATCAAAGAATCCAAAGAGATTTGGCATGAAGGCCACAAAGGTGGATTGCCCAAAGGAAGAGCAAAGGAGACAAATGGTCTGGAGTGGACCAGGGTTCATTGGAGTTGTTGGAGTTGGCATAGGTGAAGGCCCAAAGGGCCAATAGAAGGAAGGGAGAAGAAGAAGAGGAAAATGGAGTGGCCCAGAATGGACCAGATGCTGCCAAAATGGACAGCAATAGAGGGGTCAGAAACAGGAGATAAACACCAAAGGAAAGTAGAAACAAGAAAACAGAACAGAGCAGAAGTGGAGTGGTCTGGAATGGACCCAAAGAGGAAGACATGAGGTCATAAGTGGACAGAAAGAAAAGAGAGGATACATCTTGGGATGCTCCAGAATGGAGTGTGGACAAGGGTGACACAAGTCCCAGGTCTGGAGAACAGAATGGAGGAAAAACAAAAAGAAGAAGGAAAGGGTCTGGAGTTGCTGGAGCAAACCAGACTTGGAATGGAGTTACCTTCAGATCTAATGTCTTGAGGTACAAAGGAGACAAGGAGAAAGAATGAAGGATTGTGTCAAGAGGTGCTCTAGAAGAGAGCGCAGACAAGGGCAATGCAGTCCCAGGTCTGGAAAATAGAACAGAAGGAAGCAAAATGAAACAGAGTGGTCTTGAACAGACTGGATGCTGCCAGAGTTGACAGCACTGAAGAGCAAGAAAATGGAGGAAGAAATCAGAGGGGTGCATCATGAGAGGCTCTTAAGGAGAGCACAGATGAGGGTGACACAGGTCCCAAGTCTGGAAAACAGAAACAGAAAGGAAAAGAAGAAAATGAAACAGAAGCTCCAGAGTTGCTGGAGTGAACCAGAGTTGAAACAGAGTTACCTTCAGACTTGATGTCTTCAGGTTCAGAGGGAGCAGAGTGTGAGGCCAGAGCAACCAGAGTGGTGGCTTTTAAGCATTGCAGCACTGGAGGAGGAAAATAGAATGACTGTTGGACTTGTGGTCCTCAGGTATAGATGTTAGAGGAAAAACAAAGAAGAACAAAACAAGCAGAAGCAACCAGATGGAAGAGGAAGCTTCAAGAAGAAAGGACTCCAGAGTTGCCAGAGCAAACTGGAGTTAGAGCAGAGTTACCTTTAGATTTGTGGTCATCAGGTAAGGAAGAACAGAGGATGTTCGTCAACCAGCAATGGCACTCCTTGAAGAGGAGTGTACCATTGTAACCCAGTGTCAGAACAAAAGTCAGAGAACAGGAGAAAAGGAAAAGGAAGAGGAAGAACCAAAAGGGGTTCTTTACTCTGAATGTCCAAAATGGACTGGACATGGCCAGAGTTAGCAGACATGAAACAGAGTTGCTATTAGACTTGGGGTCCAAAAGCACAGAAGAAGCAGAGGGAAAAGAAACAAACAGAAGAGGCAAAAAACAAAGGGAGGAAAGGGAAGGAGCTGAAGGGGGTTCCTTACCCAAATGTCCAGAGTGACCAGATAAGCCAGAGTCAGTGGACAGTGAATGGAGTTGCCTTTGGACTTTTGGTCTGTAGGTAGGAAGGGTCAGAGAAAAGGAACAAAGAGGAAACAGACAGAGGAATGACAGAAGGAAATAAAGCAGAGGAAAAATAGAACATAGAGAGGAAGAAAGGATCTGAAGAGGGTCCAATACCATGGCATCCAGACTTGCTGGAGTTGGCAGCAGAAAAAGCAAAGTGACCTCTGGACTTGTGGTCCAAAAGGTTGGAGGTAACAGAGCTGAGGGTGGAGGGAAATCAGATGTCGCAAGGGTGACTTTCCTATTGGAGGTGTCTTACCTTCCCCAGTGAAGGCTGGAGATGGCTGATGAAGTGAACTAAGCCATCCATCTTGCATGCACATGTGAATGGTGTGGCATTGACAAGGAAGTGGGAGGGTGAAAGTCTGAGAGTGGTGGCGATTCCAGAGTGTGCTCTGGAGTGGAGGCACAGTGGGTTTGGCATTCCACTTGCCAGGGTCAGACAATGTGCTGCTTGTGTTCCAATCACTCAATGGAGTCTCATGGCAAGCAAGCTATATCCTAAAACCAACAAAAAGGGGAATCCAAAGAGGTGGCTTGAAAGCCGAGGGTGGTCTCACCAAAGGGCATAGGAGGAGAAGTCGGCAACAGAGGAAGAGGGAGAAAGGTGACCTGCCAGGAGGGCAGAGTCGGGTCAGAGTTCAGAGTTCGGAGAAATGGAATAAGAAGGGGGGTCATTGAGAGGACAGTGAGAAGTCAGAGGAGTGGTGTAAAGCCATGAGGAGGTGCATGGTTGGGTTCAATAAGGATCCCAAGAGCATGCTGAGATCATGATGAATGATTGTGATAGCATGAGGTCAGAGACAAAAGGAGTGGAGACCTGCTCAAGTGGCAGCACAAATATACTATTAAGGTCTGATCTCTCTGGACTCAAGTCTGATCAGAGGTCTGGAGGTGCTGAGGGGTGGTCAATGAAGTTTGTCTTGGAGTTGGACCGAAGTCCAGAGCAGAGATGTTGGAGCAGAGTTGCATAGAAAGGATGTTGGTGCAGGACTTATGTGTCACACCCTTGAACAGGTCCATGTCCTTGTATTTCAGAGGAGCAGAGTTCTGACAGGAGGAGGAGGGGATTGCAACGAGGATCAGGAGAGGTGACTAAATCAATGTTCGTGCTAAGGGATACATGACAAAGGGTACAGAGGTTTTATACTAGAAGAAGGATAGAGACATCAAAGATCAGGGAAGAAGTGAGATAGTATCAAGGGTCTCATAAGGGATAAAAAAGGAATGAAGGAAGCAAAGGGAAGTACAAATGGAATGTGTACAAAAGGTATCCAGGTCTGAAGTATAGCCGAGTAGCTGTGCAAGCACAGCCTTGGTTTGAAGTGGAGGAGTGGAGGTGGACTGAGGGTGATGGAGGTGACCAGAGTTGGTCAGAGATGGGGCCAGAGGGGGCAGAGATGGATGGGATGTCATGGATATGACAGAAGAGCAGGAACAAAGAGAAGATGGAAAAAGTTTGAAGTGCCTTGGAGGAGGCCAAAGGTGTACCACAATGGTACTGGAGTGAGGAGAGGTGTATGGCGAGCATACCAGAGGTTTCAGAGACAGAAGGAAACAAAGTAAGAAGATGTTGGATGAACAGGAGAAAAGGGGTAGTAGTCCAATACTAAAAATGGAGATATGTAGGGCAAAGAAAATGGAGAGTGCCCAGAAGTAGGCATAGAAGACCCTGGAGGGAGATCAGAGATGTACCATAGGATGCTGGATGTGAACAGAGAGGGATAGGGAATGGTGGAGGGGTACCAGAATGGTATGGAGAGCAGAAGGAAATCAGAGGATACAGAAATAGAAAATGGAGGTTGAAAATGAAGGTAAACACCAAGGTAATAAGATACCAAAAGTGGCAGAGGAAGAATGGAGGTGCTCTAAGGTATCTGAGAGTGGTCCAAAGTAGTCCAAGCAGAGTGGGGGAACTACAGAGATAGAGGTATTGGAGGTGAACTGTGAGGGTTGCAGAGATGGCCAGAGATTGGCTACATGGTGCCTCCCTTTTAGGGCTGAGCCCTCAAGGCCCTGGTAAGCACAGAGAACAAGTTGGAACCAATCCAACAGGGCTGGTAGGCCCCTGTGGAAAGGACAACCAGAGGCTGAAGGGATGGACAGAATGGTCTGTCACTTACCAGGCAGAGTCTGAAAAAAATTACCTCAGAGTATAAATACATAGGTCCATTGATTGACCAGCTTGAACTCCACCTACAACAATCATCAATGGCCAACCACTCTCACAGCTCATCACCCATTGACAAAGCTGAATTTGTGCAGTACAAGCACACTTGAAGGAGCTTGACAAGTGCAAGAAGCACAACATGGAGAAATGACAATGATGTGAGGCAGAGGCATGCAAATGGCATGAACAAGAGGAATGGGAGTGTCAGGAGAAGGAGGAGGCAGCACAGGTGCATGCTGCTGCTGTGTAGGAGTGAAGGAAGACCAAGCTAGAGTGAAGGAGAAGGGAGCACAAGGCAGAGAAGAAGAAGGAAGAAGAGAAAGAGAAAGGCAAGGGAAGGGCATGGGCCCCAATGGGCACCCCAGTGAGTGATATTAAATGGACAGAGAAGATACTGATGAATATACAGGAGTTCATCAAAATTGATGAATTGGAGGAGGAGGAAGAGCAAGGCAGAAAGAAGGAAAAAAGGCAGAGGGTGACAGAGAAGCCCATGGCATACAGAAGGTGTGTCACATGCAGACTGGAGTGTGAAGTGCTGGAGGTGGGCTTGGAGGGCACATCATGCCATCAGTGCACCTGAGCACATGCAGTGTGCAAATGAGAGGTGGAGGAGGAGAGATCACCTTGTGGAGGTGAGCAGAGAAAGAGGGTGTGGCCAGTCATCAAGATTCCAGTGGCAGGACCATCACAAGCAGCAGGTGGAAGGGCAGAGAGGGGTGCCTCAGAGGCTACCCTCCTTCCAGTGCTCCTCCATATAGTGGAGTCACTGGAGGGAGTGGTCTGTGCACTGGAGGGGAAAAAGGGGGTCCAAGTTGAGAGTGGGTGCCAGGCAGCACCAGAGTTGGTGAAGACAGGGTGCAGGTTACATCAGAGTTGGAGGAAGAAAAGACAGAGGCAAAGGGGAAAGCAGAAGAGGAAGCAGATGCAGAGGAGAAGGAAAAGGAGAGTGGAGTGAAAGCAAAGGGAGAAAACAAAGAGGAATAGTAATGAGTAAATAGTCTTTTCTTTTAATGAAATTATTCTCAAATGAAGGGCAAATGAGACAGAAAGGAGACGGAGTAAAAACAGAAAACATCAGAGGTAAGGATGGAGGTAACGGAGTTATACAGAGCATATTGGAGGTGAAAATGGAGTAAAACAGAGGTGATGGAGTGTATAGGAACAAAAGGAACAAATGAAATGAAGTTCAGAGTAAAAATGCAGAACAGAGAGATAAAAACTAAAAATGCCATGAATGGCAGAAGGCTAAGGATGATCTTGGGTCAGTTCTATAGTGTGGGAAGAAGTCTGGAGGGGTCCAGCAGAGGTCCACAGGTCTGAACCACAAAGGTCTGAAAGCTTAGGCACATAGGCAGAGGGAAGTAAAAATGAGATGCTGGTAAAGGCAAAAATCTAAAGGAGATGATTGTAGGTTAGTTCTTAAAGTGGGGAGAAGTCCAGATGAAGCCAGTCAGAGGTCTGCAAGACTTAAACCTAGAGAGATTCAAATCCTTCAGCAAATCCAAGGTGCAACTCCTGGGATTATATTTCCAGATGGAGTCCCAGAGTGCAGGGGTTTGGCATTCAATCTGTAAGAGTATATTAGACTATATGCAGCTTCTTAAACCTAGTGATCAACAGATCATTACAAGACAAGCATGCAAGTCAATACTAAACAAATGTCAGTGAACCCAAAGAGGTTGGCATGAAGGCCATGGAGGTGGATTGCCCAAAGGGAGAAGAAGAATGGATGGTCCAGAGTGGACTGGTGTTAAACACTGGGGGATGAACTCCAGACTAACTCTAGACTTCTGGAGTTAGGTTAGTCAAACGGGACTTGGCTTCACCTTATGTGTGTTAAGGTCTGGTCTCTCTGGACTCAAGTCTGATCAGAGGTCTGGAGGTACTGAGGGGTGGTCGACGAAGTTCATCTCAGAGGTGGACCAAAGTCTGGAGTGGAGGTGTCGGAGCAGAGTTGCATGGAAAGGACATCGGCACAGGACTTATGTGTCACACCCTTGAACAGGTCTGTGTCCTTGTATTTCGGAGGAGCAGAGGTCCAACAGGAGGAGGAGGGGATCGCAACAAGAGTGAGGAGAGGTGACTAAGTTGATATTTGTGCTAAGGTTACATAACAGAGGTACAGAGGTTTTATACTAAAAGATAAACAGGGACATCAAGGATGTCAGGGAATGAGTGATATAATATCAAGGGTCCATAAAGGACCAAGAAGGGATGAGGGAAGCAAAGGGAAGTACAAATGGAATATACAAAATGATATCCAGGTCCAAAGTATAGCCAAGTCCCTGGGTGAGCACAGCCTTGGTCTGGAGCAGAGGAGCAGAGCTCTGAGCATGGAGGAAGTGGAGGTGGACTGAGGGCAGCGGAGGTGACTGGAGTCAGTCGGAGGTGGGGCCAGAGGGGGTGGAGATGGATGGGATGTCATGGATATGAGAATGTGGTGCACCCTTGCAGAAAGTCTGGTGTCCCAAATTTGTGGAGGGTTGGAGTTTGGAGGAGAGTCTCAGACTCAAGATGAGAGGAGATTGTCAGATCAAGACAAGGATAGGACAAGGTTAAGTTGAGATTCGAACTGAGGTATCTACGGACAGAAGTAGAGACTTTATATACTAAAAGAGATGAGATCAGGTAAGTCTTCAATGTGCACAGGCACAGAGGTAACTAGGTAAGTGAAACAGAAGTCAAGATAAAACATAGTAGAGACATTGAGATGGAATGGGAATAGAGATGTCAAGATCAAATGGAAACAGAGATGTCATAGTGGAATATGTGAAGAGATGTCAAGGTAGAATATAATGGAAAAGGTCAAAAGTCAAGGTCTATGATATTGAGCAAGAACAAACCAGAGGATCAACAGAGTTGGTCTGGAGTTAGTCCAGAGTGACCAGAGTTGGATGGGATATGACAACTGGAGGCCATTGGAGTTGACAGAAGTTGTCAATGACAAATGTATGAGGAAAGAATAGAGAAAAACAAATGAAGAGCAGAGGGTATAAAGGCAGAGTGGTCCAGAGTGGACCAAAAGTCACTGGAGTGGAAAGGAATAGTCCAAAAATGAAAACAAAGAGGAATATATCAAAGAAGAAAAAGGAGAAGGGAGGAAAGGGGTCTGGTGTGCCAGGGTTGACTGGACACAACTGGAGTTGAGGAAATGGTCCAGAGTGGACTAAGGGAGAATTGTAAGGTCATAAAAGAGGACATGAGGAAAAGGAAAGGATGTGTCAGGGGGTGCTCTCAAATGGAGCCTAGACAAGGGTGATGTGGTCCCAGGTTCAGAATACAGTACTGACAAAACAAAAGAGGAAAGAAGTAGGGGGCCATCTGGACTGAGTGGAGTTGGCCAGAGCAAGGCTGGAGTTACCTTTGGACATAAGGTCCTTGGGTACAGAAAAGTGAAGGGATGAAAATAAAAGGTACCATGGAAAGGCCCAGAGTGGATCCATTACCAAGGTGTCTATATGATCAGAGGGAAAATCATAGAGAACAACAAAGAGAGGAAGGGAAAGAAAGGACCAAGGTGGTCCATCACCATAATGTCTGGAGATACCAGAGTTGGTGTCAGAGAAGCAGAGTACCTTTAGACTTGTGGTCCTTAGGTGCAAAAGGGTCAGAGGCAGATGTTGAGGGTTGGAGGTGAGGTCAGATGTTGCAGGGTGACAATCCTATCAAGATATCCCACCTTTCCCCAGTAAGTGACTGGAGGTTGACTATGGACTGGACTAGGGTAAGTCTGAGGAGCTGTGGCAAATCCAGAGTGCTGTCTGGAAGCAGTGGGGTGGAGTACAAAGGCAGAGGCCCCAGAAGCCCAGAGTAGTGGAGGGCTTGGCATTCCTTATTTTGTATGGATTGCGAACAAAGTGCTGCTCATTGTCAATTACTCAACAGAGTATCATGGCGAGCTAGCTGTTCTAAAACCAACAAGGTTAGAAATCCAAGGAAGTGATAAAACCATCGAAGGTGATTCACCAGAGTGGCAGAAGAAAGGAGAAGCCTACAACAGAGGAAAAGGCAACTTGCTAAAGGTGGAGTCAACCAGAGGTATGGAGGGAATAAAAGATGGCTAAAACTGTCAAAATAACAGCAGGAGTCAAAACAGAGAAGGTAGAAAGGCCTCTGAAGCACTAGAGTGCTTCAGAGGTTCGGAGAAGCAGAGTTCATGAGAGTAGGTACAGAGGAATGCAGGCAAAAAGCCCTCAAAGAGGCAGATTAAAGATGAAGCTTCAAAAGGTAAAGAACAAAGGATGCCCAAGAGGGCAAAAGAGAAATGGAGGTATAGAGGTAATAAAGGGCTGCTGAAAGGCAGGGTGGAATAGAGTTCAGAGGTACCATAAGGGGTAGCCAAAAGGAGACTCACCAAAGGGGCAGAGTCAGTTGGAGGAAAAGTCAGAAGATAACTCCATAGGGCATGGTTGGGTTTGGAATAAATTCTAGCCCATGTGGAGATCCTAATGGAGGGTCAGAGTACAAGGTGGAGGTGAGAGGACATAACTCCATAAGCATGTGGTCAGGTTCAGAATGGATCCTGGCCCTTGTGGAGGTCATAACAGGATGTCATGAGGACAGAAACTTGAAGCAAAAGAGTGAAGACCTGCTCAGGAGTGAGTATGAATATACTGTTAAAATGCATATCCTCCAGACTCAAGTCCAACCAGAGTTGCAGAGTTCTAGGGGTTAACAGAGGAGTTAGTGTAGGAGTTGGACTGGAGGTCTGAATGGAGAAGTTGGAGTGAAGATACTCAGGAGGACATCAGCACAGGACTTATGTGTCACACCTCTAAGCAGGTCTGTGTCCTTGTATTTTGGAGACACAGGAGTCCAACAGGGAGGAGATGGGGTGATTGCAAAATGAAAGGAGGATGATTTTGGTTGATATTCATACTGAGTACATACAGGAGTTACAGGAGTTAAATACTAAGGGAGTAAGGATCAAAGGTACATAAGAGGATGTAAAATAGTTTTTATCACAAGAGGGACATCAGAATGTCAGGGGAACAAGCAAAGAATGATCAAGGGTCCAACAAGGGACAGAGAAGGGATGAAAGAACAAGGGAATTACAAAAGCAGATAACATCCAGGAGGTTCTGAGCGAGCACAGCCACAGGTCCAATTAGAGGAGCAGAGCTCCAAGGAGCTCTGTGTGTGGTGGAGACAGAGGGGGACTGGAGGGGGACAGAGGAGACCAGAGATGGTTGGAGAAGGGGCTAGAGGAGGCAGAGATGGCTGGTTTGGCATGGATATGACAGCCAGAGATGGAGCTGGAGGAGGCAAAGGTGGATGGGATATCACAGATATGACATATGAATATGACACCCTACCCCAAACCTCTACTCCTCCATCCTCTGAAATCTAGGGACTCAGACTTTGATAAGGGTGTGGCACACAAGCATTGCACCAATCAAGTTACACTTCTCCATCTCCTCCACTCAAACTTTCAGTCCACCTCTGCTTCTCATCCACTTCCAACTCCCTAGCCTTTGGACCTCCAGTCAGACATAACCCAGACCTAGACTTGACAGAATACCAAAATATGTCTCTATGTATATCATCCAAAGTCTAGACAAGTCTGTTTTCTTGTCATCTATGTTAATGACCCACTCCTAGCTACCAGTACCAGTAGTTACACAATAGTGCACACTACTGCCTTTTCACTAGTTCTAACAATAAATACCTATGGGTGGAAATGTGCTCACCTACCTCTCTAGTGACTCCAAGACCTATCTAAGCAATCTCCTGATCAACCCTAGAATGTCCCTAGGATCTTCAACAAAACTCCAATGTAGAAGATGGTTGACAGGAGAAAAATAAAGAGTGAAGTTGGACTGGATGTCATATTCATGCCAACTATCCATCTCTGCCCCCTCTGGCCCCTTCTCCAACCATCCCTGATCATCTTTGTTTTCCTCTAGTCCACCTCTATCTCCACCATGCTTGGAGCTCCACTCCTCTGTTGGAATTAGCAAGCATGCTGCCACCTGATCTTGTCCAGCCCAGCTAGTCACCAGTGTGCAAGTGGCATGCATGCACCATGAACATTTGGCAGCACCCTCATATGTAGTGCTTTACCTGATTTTCCCTGAGCTTAACAGCTGTTCTACTCACAACCTTATGGTTTACTTCATTTGCTTTAGTACATTTCATACAGTATATAAGACCTACATATTATATGTAGACACCTCAGTCAGTTGCACTGCACAACAACTGAGATGAGCTAGTTACCTTTTACATTTACCTACTTGAACTTACCTGTATGTAGATTGTCTCTTGACAGGTAATATATTCAGTCTAGTGCACTGCATGATAGCTGAGATTGTCTCTTGACAGCCATTGTGCTCCCCTATTCTTGCATATATATTCTATAATCCTCCACTTGGACCTGTGGTGATACTCACTTGGAATCCCTTAGACTTTATGTTACAATTTCATCTCTTATCTTATCTTATCTTGTCACATGATCACTTGCATGTGACTGTGGGATAGTATCACATGATCAAGTCTAGTGTCATATCCTGTCCAACTCTGGTCACTCCAGACCTACTCCAGCCTAGTTCCTCCGGTCACGCACATGTACTCAACTCCGGATCAACTCTGTTGATCCTCTGGTTTGTTCTCGCTCAATATCATAGACCTTGACTTCGGACCTTTTCTATTATGTTCTATCTTGACATCTCTATTTCCATTCTATCTCAATGTCTTATCTTGACTTCTGTTTCACTTACATAGTTACCTCTGTGCCTGTGCACATTGAAGACTTACCCGATCTCATCTCTCTTAGTATATAAAGTCTCTACTTCTGTCAGTAGATATCTCAGTTCAAATCTCAACTTAACCTCAACTTAACCTTCTCCCATCCTCATCTTGATCTGACGATCTCCTTGAGTCTGAGACTCTCCTCTGAACTCCGACCCTCTGCAAATTCGGGACACCAGACTTTCTGCAAAGGCACACCACATAAGGTGAAGCCAAGTCCCGTTTGACTAACCTAACTCCGAAGTCCGGAGTGTGTCCGGAGTTCGTCCCCAGTGTTTAACAGACAGAGGGGATAACGGAGGTGCTTACTGGGCTGAGTCCAAGAATGATGCCATGCGGAGTATGATAGAGATGTCTGGACCAACCGAATAGTTCAGAGTCCTACCACTGATGATAAGCTAGCTCCGAAAAGAGACTCCAAGCCTCAGCACGAGGGAGGTCAAGGTGTGCCTTTGGCACAACACCTGACGGGGATGGATGTGGATGGTGCGCAAGGTGGATTCAGAGAGCACAGAGCATGCAAAAGTGGGGTGGAATGGATGCCAGAGATGGCAGAGCATGCAGAATGGCAGCGGAGGACATGCAGGGGTGGCTGGACACTGGAGAAGAAAACAGAGAGGAAAGGATCAGAGGGAAAGGAAAAAACAGAGAGACTGAAAAACAGAAACTGAAACATAGACAGAGACAAAGAAAGGAATAGAGAGGAAGGAGACAGAAAGCCCTGGAAGGGGGTCGGAGGTGCCTGGAGAGGGCCAGAGAGTGGAGGGCACCGGATGGCACCAGGAAGGACAGAGGATGAAGGTCTGAGGAAAGGACCAGAGTTTGTACAGAGTTTGTACCAGAGTTTGCAGTAAATACTAGGGTAGAACAGGGAGGAACGGAAATGGAGGTACAGAGACAGAAACAGAATTAGAGATGAACAAGGTCAAAGAGCCCCAGAAAAGGGTCAAAAATGCTCGAAATAGGCCAGAGAATCGGAGGTGTAAGCCAGGTACCAAATGGTCCTGGAAACGGAGAAGACAAAGGTACATAGTGTACCCAAGAGGGTGTAAACCCAAAGTAAGGCCAGAGTTAATGGAGGAAAATGGAACAAGTCCAGGATGAAAGAGACAGAAAACTGAATATAGAAATGAAACAAAGTTAACCGGAAAATTCCGGAGTTACTCCGGAGTTAAGCCAGGGTAATCGAAGGAAAACATAGGAAAATGAAGAGGCGCAGGAGTGCACCAAAAGAAACAGAGAGCAGAGGAAGTAAACTGGGTACACAGAGGAAATGAAAGATAAGGCCCAGACAAAGGGAGCTGAGAACAGAGATAGAGACAAAGATTAAACACCGAAAAAGCGGAGTTATCGGAGTTAAACCGGAGTTGTACCAAGGGGTACTGGAGGTGGGTGAAGCAGAAAGAAGATGAGAGAATAATGCTCAACTACACGGAGGGCGAAAGAAAATGCTAGAGTTGGCAAAATCCAGGAAGAAACAAAGTGAGATCCAAAGGACCTGAAAGAGGTCAAAAGCAACGGAATCATAATATAAAACGGAGTACTCCGGAGTTAGACTGGAGGTATCAGAGGTGAATGCCAAAGGGTACACTAGGTACTGGGGCATTTGAAGATAGAACGGAAAAGGACTGAAAGGCAATGAAGGTGTGATTAGTCCAAAAGTGAATGGAGAAGCAAATGGAAATGGAGAAACTGAGGCACTGGAAAAATACAACTCTGGAGGATGCTGGAGTGCAACGGAGGTGTACCACAAGGGTACCGGATAGTCCAGAAGACAGAGGAGATAACCTAAACGCCCTGGAAGATGGGCTGAAGGAGAAGGAGAAGATCAAATCTAGGTGGCGCCAGATGAAAGGAGCCAGAGGAGTGGTGAGGAAGTAGGATTAGACAGAGGTGTACCTCGAGGGTACCAGGGGTGAAGATGGAGTTGAGGTGAGGGGTCCAGAGTGGTAACTCTGGATCGCCGGGGATTTCGGAGGGTTGGACAGAGTCATGGAGTGTGCAATAGCTGCACCAGAGTTGATGGACAGAGGTGGTAGGGTAAGGCGGTGATGGGTGGTGCCTCCCCTTTAAGGCCGAGCCCTCGAGGCCCAAGAGGAACCTGAGAACACTCACCACAGAGTAAATAGAAAAAGTAAAGTAACATAGGGGAGAGATATTAGAAGGGCAGAAAGAGGTGCCAAAAGCGGAAATTATCGGAGTTATTTCAGAGTTAACTGGAGGTATTTCGGAGGTAACTCTGGAGTAATCGGAGTACAGGGGCAACAGAGATAAAAGAAATACAAAAATGGAAGAGATAAAAGGAGGACAAAAGCAGAAATGAACAAATGGGAAAGAAAGCAGAGGAATCCTAAAGAAGGAAATGCCAGAGTTGGCGGAGGCCAAAGACAATCTGGTTGGTTCTAAGTGTGGGGAGAGAAGTCCAGAACAAAGCCGGTTGGAGGTCCACAGGACAAGACCGCAAAAGTCGAGGACCTAAAAGTGAAAGACAACAAAGACAACAGCAATGAACTAAAAATATGCCATGGATGGCAGAGAGCTAAATGAGAGAAATTGTTGGTCAGTCCTTAACATGGGGAGAAATCCAGATGAAGCCGGTCAGAGGTCCACAGACAATGACCGCAGAAAGGCCTGAGGCCTTGGGCGAATCCCGGAGGTGCAACTCCCAGGATTAGATTTCTGGACGGAGTCCTGGAGTGCGGGGGTTTGGCATTCTATCTGTAAGAGTATATTAGATGAAGTTGTGGCTTCTTAAACCAAATGATCAATGGATCATTTAGTGAGTGAGCGTGTGATGTTCTATACTAAACAAATGTCAGAGAACCCAAAGAGGTTTGGCATGAAGGCCACAGAGGTGGATTGCCTGAAGGAAGAGGAAAGGAAACAAATGGTCCGGAGTGGACCGGAGTTCATCGGAGGTGTCAGAGTTGACAAAGGTGAAGGCCTGAAGGGCCAACAGAGTGAAAGAAGAAGAACGGAAGAGGAAGCAGAGTGGTCCAGAATGAACCAGATGCTGCCGAAGTGGACAGCAATGGAGGGGTCAGAAACAGAAAGGAGAATAGACACAAGAATATGAAATCGGAGTGGTCCAGAGTGGACCCAGAGGGAAAATCGGACAGTCCAGAGTGGACCTAGAGGGGAAGTCATGAGGTCATAACAAGGAGACAGGGGAAAGAGTGGATGTGTCTGAGGGTGCTCCAGAATGGAGCGCGGACAAGGGCGATGCAAGTCCCAGGTCCAGAAAACAGAATGGAAGAGGAAAAAGAGGAAAGGGAGAAAAGAGTCCAGAGTTGCCAGAGAAAACTGGAACTGGAACGGAGTTACCTTTAGACCTATTGTCTGGAGGTACGGAGGAGAAAGGATGAAGAATTGTGTCAAGGTGCTCTAGAAGAGAGCACAGACAAGGGTGACATGGTCCCAAGTCTGAAAAATGGAACAGAAGAAATGGAGTGGTCTGGAATAGACCAGATGGTGCTGGAGTTGACAGCACTAAAAGGTATAAAATGGAATGGGAAATCAGAGGGGTGCGTCAAGAGGTGCTATAGAATAGAGTGCAGACAAGGGTGACACAGATCCAAAGTCTGGAAAACAGAAATGAAATGAAACAAAGAAAAGAAACAGAAACTCCGAAGTTGCTGGAGCAAACCGGAGGTACCTGTTACAGTGGCCTAAGGCAGCACCGAACTAGGACTAGACCAACAGACAAGAGGGACGACGAGAGGTGCAAGGCAAGGGGGAACACTAGGAGAGACTGGCACTCTCACTAGGAATGGG
>JBBPKI010000789.1:0-17849 GCA_038089155.1 Nevesoporus exiguus
AGACCCACCTCACAGTTCCTGAACGACCCTCTCCGAGAACCACGCCTGCACGGTCGGATCGAGCAGTACCAACGGTACCTTGATCTGTCCAGACACGATATTCACGTTCTCGCCCTTCCACTGACGATACTCTGCAAACGTGCCCGCCTTGACAATCCGAATCGTCGGGAGGCGCATTTTCCCAAACTCGAATGCAAGCTGAAGTTCTTTGTTACTGGCCGCGAGCGCGTCGGAGAGTCGCTGTGGCGCCGTATGTACGTTCGGCCCTGTCGTATGATTGAATTAGTAAGCGATCATCGCATGCCTAGGCGAGGCCAAACCAGCAGGCATACCAAGAGGACCCGCGAGCTCGATGAAAATACCGACGGTGGGTAACAAGTTGCGGTCGTCGAGGACGGTCGTCAGCTCTTGCACCAGAATGGTATCGCCCGAGTTAAAGACCTGCATGGCTGCTAAAAGCTGATCGTCCGTGACTTGGGCGAACGGGAAGCGCATGGTCAACCTGCCCAAAGCGATCATCAGATGTCACGTACTTCTGCCTACGAATGGTGATGCACTTACGACCTTCTCCCGACGTATTTGAACAATAGTGATTTACTCTCTGGGTGAAATCCAATGATGTGGACAACGTCGCCCAGTAAATATCGCCACAATCCATCTCTGGTTGTCAACACTGGCTCGTAATGCTTTCCAACTTCTAGTTCCCACTGTGTCGTCGTAACGGTCAGCAAAAACTCAGATTTGACACGGAACGTCAAACACTGACGGCTTGCCGGAGGTTCCCGTGGTCTGGATTTAAAGTGACGTCCAAGAACTCGACAATGTCTTCACACTGAAGAACAAACTCGTCCAATATGCTTGGGTCATGTGGGGGACCGAATATGGTCTCTGTTGATCCGTATCCAGCGCAACGGAGCGGTGCATTCGGACCCAGGATGTATTTCACCTAGAAGAAGCACTTTAATTCATTACGATCACTGGAGAACGTATAGCTACACACCTTTGGAACCACAGTAGCAAATGGGCCACTGCATATCGTTATAAGGCCGTTAG
This sequence comes from Nevesoporus exiguus, assembly GCA_038089155.1. Lineage (NCBI taxonomy): Eukaryota > Fungi > Basidiomycota > Agaricomycetes > Boletales > Boletaceae > Nevesoporus > Nevesoporus exiguus. The sequence goes on from JBBPKI010000789.1 coordinate 1,054, forward strand.
CATTTGGCCAGACGCGGGCAAACCACCCTTCCGACGAGAGCGGAGATCCAATCTCCAGCAACTCTGCTGCACGCTCTGGATCTGGATGGATGTGGGCCTGCATGCTGCCTCAGTAATAACTCCCCATACTTATAGACCGTCCACTTGCCTGTAAGTACTTTCGAATGTGATCTATGCCTTCCAAATCAGGTAGTGTGCCATCCCTAATGCATGATACAAGCTCGTCCCAACGCTCGTCAATGCGACGGACGAGATCAACAAACTGTGTCGCAAACGGCGTATGGAACAGGTATACGTCTCTGTGTGCAAGGAAAAAGAGGCCGTGAACGACCATAAAGGATGGGAAGTGGCCGATTGCGCTCGCAGCCCAAGGAACAGCAGAACCTGGCACTGGAGGACACGCGGGACATCAGTGTGGATCGTCCAACGCAGGAGGAAAAAACATACTTATAGAAGACAACCGACTTTCATCATCAATATACCATCCGACAGTCCTGCGCATGTGTCCACCAGTGGCGATGCAGACGGGGATTTCCTGTACTACTTCGCCCGTTGCGCTTTCTACTGCTTTCACATCCCTATATCCCGTGCAGATCAGTACAGCGAAGGGACCCTTTTCATTCGGACCATATATTGAAGGAGCTTGAATGTTCAATCTTGCACTGTGATTGTATTTCGGCAGGATCTTTGGATTCCTTCCAGATGTGGCGCTCGAGACCGCAAAAAAGTCAGGCAATCCAGGGGAGAACATGTTCTCGACGTCCTCCTGCTTGCACGGCTGCACGTTGAATTTATCAATAAATGGCTTGTACGAATCGTAACTCGACAGTGGGACGTGTGCCAGGAAATCCGCTAGCAGGGTAGCGTCGACCTCGGTACCACCATGCTTCGAGACTGCATCGCGAAATTCAGCGAGCGGAGGGGCCCTGGATGCGTACTGTGAAGGAAAGTTGTCTCGAATGATCTTGAGGAGTGCAAGGTTGGTCCGCTCTTGTAGGCCGGGTACCTGGTCGAGATTGCCGTTAACAGTTGCCATCCGCTCGAAGATAGATCTAGATCGCAAAAATGGAAATATCAGCTCGTATCTATCTTGATTATGGACTCGAGATGCATACCTCTAAGTGGTTTGCCAAATTGGCGTTTGAAAGGAAGCATGCGTCCACTCTTATAGGTGATTTATCGGGACCCGGCTGCGGCTGCGTATAGCTTCGGGAACCATCGTTTTCGCCGCATTACGCTCTTCAGAATGGTGTCTCGCTCATTTGATGCGAGTCAATCACCGGAACAGCCTCTTGATGCTCTTACTCATGGTAGTTCCGCAATGCCGGAAGCGATACACTTCCAAGAAATGGGTTGTTTGGCGCTGACACTGGGGAAGTGGCGTCAGGAGACATGAAAATGAAGATGCTATACTACCCTTTCAGAATGACACACACCTTGTTGCGCTATTTCTCCAGCGTAAAACCTGAAGGGAACGAGGGGCGTTTGTTCGGAGCCAGAGATACCCAGAAAGCCCCGCCATGACTCACCCAATTGCTGTCAGAGCATTACTTACGTCTACCTGCATTTGCGGTTCACACAGCGGCTCAATCAGTCTAGACACAAAATTAATTGTTGAAATATGACCGAAATACTAAACTTGAAGTTTTGCCTCAAGCCTATATTTTCAAACTTATTTCAAGTTTAGTTACATCCAGGTTGCCCTCAAACATTGTCGTATCAACGATACCACGACATGACAAATCTTGTTTTAGTCATCTGCGTCGCTGATTGATCATGTGATCAAGACCGGTCAGGTCTCCTTTATGTCCGTTCTGCCATCAGAGCGCGGATAGCCAAGCTTCTAGGACTTTCATCATCGGACGGAGACGGAGACTATGACGAAACTGATGAAATGGCTGACTCACTCGGCTCACTGCAATTCCCGAGTAGTTGAATGGGTCCACCACTCCCGTAACCCGCGTGGCCATCGAGCGCAATGAGCCAACTAACGTATTACTGCGTCAGCGTATCCGCGACTTGCGTGACTGAAGCTCCAAATCCGGAGCGCACGCCGATTCGTCCAAGTGCGTAGGGGCAGTACTTTACCCAGGTTCTTCAGGTCAAACTTCCGACGCGCAGGCTCGCCGTCCGTGTGTATTCATACCACTTTACGAGGGAGTGGCATTATGATCATGCATCACGGAACTGGATACTCGGAAATGAGCTTTGTGTGTCTTGCCAAGGAGCTAAACGAATCGATCGGGAAGGACGCTGGAGTCTCGGCATTTGATGCACGGCGACACGGTGGGCGTTCTGTTTTACCCTGTTGGCTAGCATGCCATGCCATACTTACATGGGATGAATCGCCCAGATGGGACGCGAATTGCAATCGGATCGCACGAGTCAGGACGGCCAGCTCCTGGTCGACATCCCAATTAAAGTAGATGGGTTTGACGAATCCCTTGCAACAGCAGATACTTCTACACCTCATCCGGGGGCAACATTATGTGCCTTGATACCTCTACTGGGTCGAGGCTTTCTGAATGGCGCATGCACAGTAGCGACGATCCGAGGGGCATTATCCTGGCAGGTAATGGGAGACTTATCGTAGCCTCCGCCGACATGACTCTTTCTCACAAGGACACGACCACAAAAAGCAAATTGGATCTATCATCAAGGAGGGGGACAGCCTCTTCTCCATGAACATTTCGAGAAACTACGACCTCGTGACTAGTGGAGTCGAATCAGCCGTTATACGAAGTCTCCGTGGAGTTCTCCCCTCCCGCTATTTCAGCACCGTATGCGCGCCTAAATCAATGAGTCCGGCTCACAGCCCACAGATCACCTTGTTTGTCAATGCAGCGCCCGTACAAATAGGAAACTCCGCACAATGAAGCACAAAACACGAGTCCTGGGGAGGCTGTCCAATTGCTCACTGCTCAGCTCCGAGAATTTGGCACGCAGCACGAACAACAGCTCGTTTTCTGACATCCACGCCCATGGCCTCACTGAGTCCAAGCACAAAGCTAAGTGCGAGAAAGGCAACTTTGGTATGACCATCGACTCCCTTGAAGAAACTATCCAAGAACTTCGCACAAAACCGCTCAAGAGGATGATGACGCCAGCATGATCTTTTGACCTAGTGCACCGGACGAGGTGTCAAACTCGAGGGTGTTCCTCGCCTGATGCACCCTTTTCTTGTGGACGTTCGCGTCCATTGGACAAGTAAAGCCTGCACTTTGTAATCGTTGTCCTCATGCGGCTTGATCTGTCCATCCACCGGTTGTCTTGAGAAAGACTGAGAAGACTTGTTGTGGTCCTTTGCGCGTATTGTATGGCATATGCTGTCCTGGTGTCTTGTAGTTACGTTGACTTGCGACCCGGAGTTCGAGCTGCCAAGTCAAGCGTAGCCTTACACAGGCCTAAGGAAATAGACTGCCGCTTTCTACGCGACCACTGGCGACCGACGCCTTCTAACGTAAGAGTAGCAGTTATTACAATAGATAACAGGATATAACCATACGAACTTATACACATAATGCCAACTGTCGACACCCAACATGGTACGGAGAGCCTCGTCACGGACACAACCATGATCACAATCGTTTCCTATCGCTTCTAAAAGACCGTTTCGAAACCCCACGCTCACAGTTCCCGAAGGACCCTTTCCAAGAACCACGCCTGCACGATCGGATCGAGCAGCACCAACGGTACCTTGATCTGTCCAGACACGATATTCGCGCTCTCGCCCTTCCACTGACGATACTCTGCAAACGTGCCCGCCTTGACAATCCGGAACGTCGGGAGGCGCCATTTTCCAAGCCCGGACGCGACCTGGAGTTCTTTGTTATTGGCCACGAGCGCGTCGAATAGTCGTTGTGGTACTGTGTGTGTGTTCGGCCCTGTCGTATGATTGAATTTGGTAAGTGGACCACGCGTGTCTAAGCGAGGTCAGACTCGGAATGGCAGACTTACCGAGAGGTCCCGCGAGTTCGACGAAAATACCGACAGTAGGCAACAAATCGCGGTCGTCGAGGATGGTCGTAAACTCTTGCACCAGAACGGTATCGTCCGAGTTAAAGACCTGCATGGCTGCTAACATTTGATATTCCGTGACTTGGGCGAACGGGAAGCGCATGGTTATCCTGTCCCAAAACGATCATCACGCGTCATACGCCTCTGTAAGCGAATGATGATCTACTTACGACCTCCTGCCGACGTATTTCATCAGTGGTGATTTGTTCTCTGGGTGAAATCCAGTGATGTAGACAACATCGCCCAGTAGATAACGCCACAATCCATCTCTGGTTGTCAACACCGGTTCGTAATGCTTTCCAACTTCTACTTCCCACTGTCGTCGTAATGGTCAGCCGAAACTCAAAGATCGAGCGTTAAACACTGACTGCCTGGCGGACGTTTCCGTGGTCTGGATTTAGGGTGACGTCCAAGAACTCGACAATGTCTTCACACCAAAGAACAAATACGTCCTGTTTGCTTGCGCTATGTTGAGCACCCAATATTGTTTCTGATGACCCGTATCCAGTGCAACGAAGAGTTGCATTCGGACCCAGTATGTATTTCACCTAGAAGAGGTATTTCAACTCGTTACGATCATCGGAAAACATATAGCCACACACCCTTGGAACCACAGTAGCAAATGGGCCACTGCATATCGTTAAAAGACCGCTGGCTTTGGGCCAAACGCGGGCAAACCACCCTTCGGAAGAGAACGGAGGTCCGATCTCAAGTAATTCTGCTGCACGCTCTGGATCTGGATGGATATGGGCCTGCATACCGCATTAGCAATGATTTATATATCCGTAGACGGCTGACTTGCCTGTAAGTACTTTCGAACGTGATCTATGCCCTCCAGATCAGGTAGTGTACCATCCCTGATGCATGATATAAGCTCGTCCCAGCGTTCATCAATGTGGCGGACGAAATCAATAAACTGCGTCGCGAATGGCGTATGAAACAGGTACACGTCTCTGCGTGCAAGGAAGAAGAGGCCGTGAATGATCATAAAGGATGGAAAGCAGCCGATCACGCTAGCAGCCCAAGGAGCAGCGGAGCCTGGCACTGGAGGACACGCAGGACATTAGTGCGGATCATCCAATGCAGGAGGAAAAAACACACCTATAGAGGACAACCGGCTTTCATCATCAATATACCGTCCGACATTCCTGCGCATGTGTCCACCCGTGAAGATACAGACGGGGATTTCTCGTACTGCTTCACCTGTTGCGCTTTCTACCGTTTTCACATCCCTATATTCTGTGCACACCATCATAGCGAACGTGCCCTCTTTATTTGGATCATATGCTGGGAGACTCGGAGCATTTGATCTTGCCTTGTGATTGTATTTTGCCAGAATCTTTGATTTCGCTCCGGACGTCGCGCTTGAGACTGCAAAATAGTCTGGCAATCCGGGAGACAACATGTTCTCGACGTCCTCCTGCTTGCACGGCTGCGCGTTGAATTTATCAATAAATGGCTTGTACGAATCATAACTTGACAGTGGGACATGTGCCCGGAAATCCGCTAGCAGGGTAGCGTCGACCTCGGTACCACCATGCTTCGAGACTGCATCACGAAATTCAGCGAGCGGAGGGGCCCTGGATGCGTACTGCGAAGGAAAGTTGTCTCGGATGATCCCGAGGAGTGCAAGATTGGTTCGCCCTTGTAGGTCGGGTACCTGGTCGGGATTACCATTGCCAGTCGCCATCTACTCGAAGAACTGAACTGCAAAAATGAAAATATCAGCTCGCATCTGTCTTAATTATGGACTCGAGACGCATACCTCTGGGTGGACTGTCAAATTGGCGTTTGCAGAGAAGCATTCCGACGCAAACATCCACATTTATCGTCATTTTCGCCACATTACGCTCAGGTTCCTCCTATTGCTGTTGCTCGCGCTAGTTCAATAATGCCGGAAAGCAGTGCACTTCCAAGAAATTACATGGCGCAGACACTGAGGGACACGGCGTCAACGTGTCGGGGGACATGAAAACGAAGATACTACACTATTTCTTCAGCGTAAAGGATCCTAAAGGGAACGAGGAGTCAAACTACTCATTGTTCGGAGACAGAGGAAGCCTGCCATGACTTACCCGGTCGCTACCAAAACATTACGTTACCTCAGGCATATCACGATAAGCAAATGTCGTTTTGGTGATCCGCGTCGCTTATAGATCATGTGATCAAGATCGGTCAAGTCTCCTTTACGTAAGCTTCAGCCAGTTGCGTCGACTACGATGTCCTCGCTGTATCGTTCTGCCATCAGCGCGCGGATAGCCCAGCTGCCAGGACTACCACCATCAGATGGAGACGAAGACTATGACGAAACCGACGAAATGGCTGACTCACTCGGCTCATTGCCATCCCCGGGCAGAATGGATCCACCACCCCCGTGAGCACCGTGCGCATGGCCATCGAGCGCAATGAGCCAACTAACGTATTACCGCATCAGCGTATCCACGACTCGTGTGACTGGAGCTTCAAATCCCGAGCACGCGCCGATTCGTCCAGATGCATATGGGCAGTACTTTACCCAGGCCCTTCAGGTCGAACTTCCGACGCGCGGACTTGCCGTCCGTGTGTATCATACCACTTTACGAGGGAGTGGCGTTATGATCATGCATCACGGTGCTGGGTACTCTGCAATGAGCTTTGCGTGTCTCGCCAAGGAGCTAGACGAGTTGATCGGAAATGACGCAGGAGTCCTGGCTTTTGATGCACGGAGACACGGTCGGCATTCTGCTCTACCTTGTTGGCTGGCATTTAATGCACGCTTCTTACAGGAAAGACCGTCCCAATGGAAGGCCAGTCGGATGAGGATTTATCCATGGACGTACTGGTGGAAGATTTGGTTGCACTCGTGCAGACTATTTTCAAGGACGTGGAGACTGCCCCTGTGCTTATGGTAATTCGCTTTATATCCTTCATCGTGCCTTTACAGACATGTTCATTTGTTTTCGTCTCCCATAGCTCGTGGGACATAGCATGGGTGGTTCAGTTGTCGTCCGCGCCTGTCCAAGGCTTCAGGAACTCAAGTACGTCGTTGCTGGTGTTGCCGTCCTTGACGTGGTAGAAGGTGGGCCCACATTTTTTACATTTCATCCGTTCTTCTCATCACTGAAAGGCACCGCGATCGACGCGCTACCGCACATGCATGCTCTCTTGGATACCCGCCCAGAGGGCTTCCACAGTGAAGAAAAAGCAATCGAGTGGCAGTAAGTGTTTTACCTTCTCTGGGATCCGTTATGCCCATGTCCCGAGTCAGTCTGACCACTCATGCGATCAACAACCCTGCCTCTGCGCGAATATCCGTACCCTCGATTCTCGTCCCACAAGAGTCCACTCTCTCGCCTCTCACGCGAGCCAATAAAGGCTACGCTTTCCGCTGGCGCACGCCGCTCAAATCAACAGCACCGTACTGGCACTGTACGTCCCCCACGCTTTCCGTCTCTGACCACTCTTCGTCCTCGAACTGACACGCGAGACGCATACAGCGTGGTTCGAGTCTCTATCGACGCTCTTTCTATCGACTCGGACAGGGAGACTGTTAATCCTGGCGGGCAGGGAACGCCTCGACACGACGCTCGAGATTGGACATATGCAGGGCAAGTTTCAGCTCAAGGTGATGGCTGGAAGGAGTGGGACGTACGTGGGGCATCTCGTGCACGAGGTAAGTGTCGCCCGCCAGCCACGTCGCATTCTAGACGGATGAGAGTAAGAATGGTCGCGATGGCGTGGACTGACGGGTACCATACAGGACGACCCTGTGGAATTGGCAGAACATCTAAAGGAATTTTGGGAGAGGAATCAAAGGATTGTAGTAAGGGGGAAAGTAATCAAACGGATCGGGGAGGCGTGAGTTAGTTTTCTACCTGCCTAGCCGAGATGTACGAAATAGATGCATTGTAAGCAAAGTTCAGTCCTTCTCTGAGCTTTAACATATCTATTTTCCATCACTCGTAATGGAGAAGGCCTGATGGCGTAGTTGGTTATCGCATCTGTCTAACACACAGAAGGTCTCCTGTTCGAGCCAGGGTCAGGTCATGTTTTTTTCTGCCTACCTCAAGAAATGGTTCCTACCGGCATGCATGTTCAATACTTCCGCGACGAAACAGCAGAACTAACTTTGTAAATTTAAGCAGGAGGATAAGGGTACATGCGACTCTACGCTCTATGGTACACACGACAAAATCCGTATGCACCCGATCCGGATGAAGAGGAAGCAGGGCCGAGTTGAAAGAACAACGACGAAGGTAATGGTATGCACAATGAAAAAACCGTCATAGTCCAGACTCAAAACGCCGTCGTTGAATCGACCTCGATGGTCGGCACGATCGATGCGATGAACTTGAGGAAGACGACGAGATAAAAGTCCACGCGCATGCCTTCGATTTCGTCATCCTCGCCTCCCGCCCCACCGGCGGCAGCGTTCTTGTCGTCCTTGCTCGACTTGCGTCCGAACCCCCACTTCTTCTTTCCCTCCTTGCCTTCCTTTCCGTCCTTCTTGCGCGCCGCAAGTTGTTCCTCGACGACGCCTGCGTTCATTCGCTCGATGACCTTCTTCATCACGCTTGCGTGTTTGCATGGGTGGACTGAGGCTGCTTGGAGGGTAGCGGAGTGCGGAAAGGCTTCGATGGTCACTGTCTTGAGCGCATGATCGGCAGAAACGTCTTGGAAGATCTGAGACGGCGTGAGAGGGGTACGATTCTAGGATGCGATAAAGATGGTCAGCAAGGCGGCTTCTTTTGATACGACGGGACAAAAAAAAGGCGTGATCTACCTCATCGTATCCGATCAGCCAGATTCGCGGGGTCTGGTAGTACTTGTCGTACGTGATCATCACGTCGTAGGTCCGCACTTGCAACAGATTGCCTTTTGCGACCTCGATCTGACTGATGGAGAGGTCAGGACGATGATACGACAGGTGGAGAGGGAGGGGGTCGCGTAGAGAACGATACTCGCCTCGCGTCGATGACACCTGCAGATACAACTGCAGGCTTGGGCGCCGCAGTCGCCTCATCCTCGCCTTCCTCCAAATCCTCTTCCTCCATATCCGGGATATCATCCAGGTCTGGCGTCTCGTTCACCGTCGCCCCCGTCGTCGAACTGATCGACACGTTTCCAATCGCATTCGCAAGTTCGTGTTCCCCGTCCGCGTCTAGATCTGGGATATCATCGATCTCGCCCGGGTTCGCCGCCGAATCGACGGTTGCTTTGCGGCCGGCGTGCGTCTCGACCCACTCGTCCGCTGCACCGCCGGATGCGTCCCCAAAGTTGAGTAGACGTTCGGCGTCTTCGTCAGCATCTGTGTAGGCGAGCGAGGTAGCTCGGCGGAGGCAGGGTACGCCGCGGGTGACGAGGTATTGCTTGTCAGCGGGGAGGTAATCACGGGCCTTAGACGCGTCTCCGCGTTCCCTGGTCGCAGTGTCAGTCCGTCAAGCTGTCATGGAGAGTGAATGCGGGCTTACCATGTCCAGACGGGGAACTTGTACGAGAGGAAATCGCCCGCAGCGACGAACTCCTCTAGTCGAGGTGTTGGCAATTGAGAAGATGGGCGAGAGAACGAGACGAACCTGGTGTTATCCTTCCGTGTTCCTTGAATTTGCTTTCCTTGAGCACCTGCGAAGCATGATCAGCCGGGGCTAAAGATAAAAAGATACGAATCGACATACAGGGCTGAGGTAGTCGCGCACGGCCCAATATTGTTGCTGGAGAGGCAGTCGGTAAACCTCAGCCAAGATTTCGCCGAAAACTTGCCTGTATTGCATGCATTTAGAGTGTAGTAAGAGCTGGGAGTGAATGGATCGAGTCCAAGGAAGACAGCCCTTGAAACGTTGCCACAATCGGACCCTACACCAATCGATCTCTCCTAATCAGGACACCACGTGGCAGCCTGGCGCCGGACTACAAGTTGAAGTGGTCATCCAGGGAGATCGCCCATCTTTGAGTACCGCACTTCAGACCCAGGTGTCTTCTGGACTTGGCCTTCTCACCGCACGATTGACCTACGGCCTTAACAAATGTCATGAAAGTGGTTCAGTGATTCATCTACCGTAGGATCTCGTACCCATACAGAACACCGTCGTATACAGATCTAGGGGTACATAAGTCGCCTACCCCTCCGTCGCCTCCTTGTGTTTCCGTTTCTTCTTCATCTTGCCGTCCTCCGGCATTGGCACATCATCTGCACCTTTACTCCCCTTTTCCTCCCTCTTGCGCTTCTTTCTATCTGACGTCTCTTTGGACTTGGAGTCGTCCTTGACCTCAATGGTCGTGGGGGTGGCACCTGCGCTCTCTTTTTTAGACCCCTTCTTCGTCTTTTTAGCGTCCGCGACCGCAACATTTCCATCTTCGGTGCCTTCGCCTTCCCTCTTTGGCTTCTTCGATTTTTTTTCCGAATCCCCGTTTTGCAATGGCGTGCTCACGGGTTCAGTAGGTGGTAGGAGAGGTTCATTCGATGCGCTCTCGGATTTATGCTTCTTCTCCTTTTGTTTGCTCTTCTTCGATGCCTTGCTCTCTTCCTGCGTCTCCGAATCAAGCCTTGGGGCACCGGCAGCAGGAACAGTATCCTTTGACTTTTTCTTCTTCCTTTCCTTGGCGCTGACAACTTTCTCCTGTTCGTTACCCTCTACGTTTGATTGGTCTCCGACGGATTTCTCGTGTTCTTTACTCTTGCCGTTGGCTCGCACTTCGACGTCCGTTGTGGGGTCGCCCTTGGACTTTTTCTTTTTCTTCTGATCCTTCGGGTCATCACTCTTCCCCTGGTTGTCGACATCCACTTTCGGCTGCTCAGTCGTATTGGCTTGTTCGGCTCCTGCCTTCTTTTTTTTCTTTTTATCCTTCGTCTTCTCGCTGGTGTTCTTGGTCTCGCTGGAGGGCTGTGGAGGCGGTACCGACGCGTGCTCCACCACACTGGGTTCATTTGCCTATCGCACATACTCAGTAAAACGCCAGGCTGGATACATATACACAATTAACCTTGGCTTCTCCAGACTCTTTCGGTTTCGATGTCGACGTTTTATCCTTGGGCTTCTTCTTTTTGGGTTTTTCGGAAGACAGGCTGTCTGTGTTCCTGTCGTCTTTCGCGGGCGCAGATTGTAAGGCGGTGGTTGAACTCGGTAGGGGTGCGGGCGCGGTTGCATTCGCAGTCGACTTTTTAGCTTTTGATTTGAGGGGGACGTCACCGATAGGCGCGGTCACTGGAGACATCCGCTGTGGAGTACCAAGCGGCGTGTCGTTGGCGCCCGTCGCCTCGTTGCGTAATCGTCCTCTGCCTACGTATCCACCACGACCTCGCGAGTCACCCCTCCCATTTCCCCTTCCTCTTCCGTGCGAGTCACACAAGCCTCCATTTGTGTTCCAGTTGGCATTCAAGTTACCACTTTCCTGTCCCTGGTCCGTCGTCAGACACCGAGATCGAGCTCACGAGGTGGAAGCACAAAGCGACGCATACATTCTTTGGCCCTTTATACACACTCTTTTGGTACTTTTCAGCCTCGGTGATACACGACGTATGGGACTTGTATTCGGCAGGGGTATTGAATGTGACAGAGCAATCAATGCAGTCAAAGCCAGCGTGACAACGTCCATGGTGTTGGTCCAGCTTGGGTTTTTTCACCACGTCGCCGCAGGCTATCGGTCAGATAAACGATTTGAAACATGAGGAAAGAGCACGAGTAAAGACGCGGGGTATTCACCATGACATCTATGTGGGACGTGAGCGTAATCGCGAGATGCTCAGGACGGTGAACTCTATGGACCCAGAGAAGATGAGCACGCACTGAAATGAGACCATTGAATATGATTACAGATGGGACGTTAGTGTGCTCTGCACGGGAGAGCTTGATGTAGCCCGGAGGTTAGCTTGAAGGTTGGGTCAACCAAGTGAGGGACGTCTGCGAAATGGAGTGCCCGCGGATTGAGTAAACGATGGTGTCACGTGATTAATGTACGACGGGTTCTGTGATCTTATCTCTATGCCCAGCGGTGTTCCACTAGCTAGGCACAAAAGCAGCACGCAAAAAATGGATTCGATGAAAGCATGGGGCCAGATGATGAAGTTATAATACCAAGCAGCTTCGATTGCCGATCGGCAGCCTTCGGGCGAATACATTGGCAATATCGAGTTCTATGTATTAACGGTGCGACACTCGGCAGGCGAGCTTTGTGGGTAGATGGCCACCTTAAGTGATACACGACGTGATCACATGCCATTTACACGACAACATGCAGTCGACAAAGGATGTCCCCACCAAGTCTGCAGATCCAAAAGGCATACCGGTCATGCGGAATGATGGACTCCCGTATTTGTGGTTTCTGCGCCGACTCATATTTGTCAAACTTGGAGTGAAAACGCGTCGGCAAGTATATCTATCCAAGCAATATCACATCTGGCGAGTAAGTTAATGGCGAACTGAACGACATTTTCGCTGGAGAGACCGGTCGACAGTAGACTAGTACCATTGGATGAACGTCCACCAACGTTCAACGTTCAGTGACCGGTTATCAACGATCTGCGTCATCGGTCTTGTCCGACCGACCCTTTACTCGAAGGTCAGACTGTCTGTATCTCATCTTGGATCCAGTCCATGCTTTTCATTGTTCCGGGGGACATTGCACTTGTCAGGTTGGAATGCGTACTTGAGTGGAACGATCCTCGCAAGGTCGACAGGGACGCATGCACCGCCTCCATTGGGGCTTCCTCTGGATAGTGATGTAGCCGCACCATTTTACAGCGGGATTGACACGATAGAAAGTAAGTACGAGAAGGGGAGAGAAAGGGGGACGCACGTATGTAAGCGACGAGTATATGGGATGTGCATGAACGGCAGAACACCCCATATCGAGTTCGCGGACGGTGGGCAAAGGGGATAAGGAAGAGTGTACTGGAAGGAGGGGAAGCATCCAAGGTGTGTGAGTCTGTTTGGTGAGCAGACACGTGTATGATATTGTACCCGAAAGCGCACCGGGATCGAATGACCATGTATGTCACTTCCCCTTGATTCGATACACAAGCCAGGGCGAAACTAGATCGGTGCACTAGACGGAACAATTAGGAAGACAGGAGCACAAGCGTCGAGTAGAGGCAATAGCGATCAAAGCGAAGCGATGGCAAATGATGATGGTAAGAGATAAGGAAAGTGAGAGTGCAATGCTGACGAGGCCTTAAGGGTCGAGCGGAAGCAACACTATTCACTCTAAGGAGGTCAAACCAATCATAATCCGTGATCAAGACTACATATGTGGAGTTGCATTCTTGGTCGACGGAAAGCGCCTCGTGAGCGGTGGCGATGGAAGGAGGATTCGACGTTGGAAAGTAGAAGATGGCAGAGAGGAGGGGACACCAATCAATGTGGGGAGTCGTGTCCGCAATATCGCAGTGTCGCGAGATGGAAGGTGGATCGTGGCCACGACAAGAGATGGCCTGGTGCAGGTGTGGGACGTGGAGACCCACAAAAAGGTGATCGCGTTCAAAGCACACAACGAATCTGTGTTTGCAGTCGACGTGTCCCCCGATGCGACTCGAATCGCGACCGGATCGAATGACAAAACTGTCTGCGTCTGGTCGCTCTCCACTGGCGAGCAATTACTGGGCCCATGGAAACACGACTACGAAGTGGCCGCCACGAAATTCTCGCCTGACGGATTTCTCATCGCTACGGCCACATGGGAGCGCTGCTCTGTTCGGGTGTACGATGGTCAGAGCGGCCGTCTCCTCGTCGACGTCTCGATCAAGGTCAGCTCATGTCGTAACAATTCCATTGCCTGGGCGAGCGATAGCAAGCGGCTCTTTGCCTTGTCTAGGAGTGGAAACATCCACTGTCTGGACGCCATCGCCGGGACGACGATCTCGGAATGGCCCATTCACAGTAGCACTGATGTTACCTGCATCGCCTTGGCAAGCAACGACGCGTTCGTCGGAGCCTCCGCTGGTCGGACAGTCTCGTTTTGGAATACTATGACACACGACCAAGTTGGATCTGTCGTCGAGCACACTGATAATATCCGTGCTATGACTATATCTACAACCTATGAGCTCATGACCAGCGGAGAGAGTGTCATATCTCTTCACAACCTTCGTGATGTACTTCCCACGTGCTACACTGACACTAGTACTGTTGTAAGTGCTTTTACATCAAGATACCCATTGGATGGGTTTTCGCTAAATCGTAAACCATCATCCCATATCCAGGACGCAGCGACACTGGCGAAAAGCGTGCAAGAGCTGCAAATCCAGCTCGCTGAATGCCGACGAACCATTCAGGAGAGGGATGACCTCATCCAGTCCCTGCGTGCACAAGAGAAAACCTCGAGTATGTCGACCCGACCTCAATTTACACTCGATTTACGCTTACTAGGTGGCAACATCGTATCCCTCAACAAAACTGTCAAGAAACTCCGCGACAAGCTTACAAAATGTCAACGTACCGCCGACGAGGAAAACGACGGCCTCGTCCAATCACTACGCGCAAACGAAACGAACTCGAGTATGTTTGTCACAGCTATAGCTAATCCCTTACTGACACCCGTCTGCTAGACAACAAAATTGGACTCCTGGCACGAGATATGCAGGTCCTTCGTACTGAGCTCGCCGAGTCCAGAAAGAGCACCGACAGTCTCATCCGTGTCAATTGCGCATACAAGCAAATGTACCAGTGCGAATCCTTGTATGCCCGAGGACGTATACACGACGCCACAGAGTCTCTTTTGGAGATAACGAAGACCATCAATGAGGAAGTGAGAAGCGACACAGCAGTCAGCGACTGGCTCGTCGGTATGTCTCGGCTTCGAACGTCAGGATAGGTCTATTGATTCCTGTCACCAGAATTGACGGGCCGATGCGTCGGGTCGTTGGAGAAGCTAGGAGACGAGGCATCGAAAGCTGGAGAGCAAGACGATGCAGCTACAGCTTACTCTATCGCATTTTCCCTAGATACGTCCGCCCCAAGCACCCTACCGATGAAGTGGGCTCGCGCAATTTTGGCTTGTGGCTCAGTCAAAGACGCATTGAATGCCGCAAGAAAGGTATACATTCTATGATTGCTTAAATATGATGAATAACACTCCTTTGCTCCAGTTCCAGCTGCCGATACTCCTTGCTGGTCGGAGCATTTGTGACGACCTGGAAGAGCACGGTCGAGTCTCAGAAGCAACCGAGTGCTTCCTGTGGATGCGAACCGAGTTGGTAGACGACGTGACAACCAACGACGAGCGAGCCCAGTGGGAACGGGGTACGTATTCCAGTGGAAAACTGACTGGGGTCCATTCAGACACGTCCTGTAGACTTTCTGAGACGCTGTGTCAAGAAGTTAGAGGAACTGGGCGACGCCGCGAGGGACTCGCAAAACCATGCCGAGGCAGCCGGATATTACTCGGACATACTGTCAGTTGATCCTACCAACACCGACATTCTCCTCAAGCACAGCAATGAGGTATAAGTTCCATTTCGTGTCGTATACAGTGTGCCTGGCTGATGTATGATACCAGGTGATCAAGCTTGACCCGTCATCCCATAAAGGGTACGAGGGCAAGCAT
Organism: Nevesoporus exiguus; assembly: GCA_038089155.1. NCBI lineage: Eukaryota > Fungi > Basidiomycota > Agaricomycetes > Boletales > Boletaceae > Nevesoporus > Nevesoporus exiguus. Next base: position 16,588 of record JBBPKI010000789.1, read on the forward strand.
GCCACTTTACATAGCATAGGCCAGTATAGTGAAGCATTCGAGGCTTTCACGACAATGTTGTCAATCCTCGAGAGATCTCCAGATCCAAATATACGAGGCAAGTCAACTCTCTTTATTACTCAGTACAATGCTGATTTGTCTTTGACAGAGCTCCATCGTCAGTACTTCGACGCCACTGTAACAATTAGAAAGGTGGTCCAGCAGACTATTCGCGACATGCCATCTGTGTTAATCGACACAGAGAACGGACATCTGTATGACAAAACAAAGCAAGCGGCAGCATTTGAGGAAGTCCCGATCTATGACGAGTTGCGGTCTTCAATGACCACTCAGCTTGACGTTGCACGCATTCAGACGGAAGTGAAGAAGTTTTACCGATACGTGATGCTATCGCACCGGTGGCAGCTGTATGAACCGACATTTCAGCAAGTCGAGAGCATGTCGATCTACAAGGTACCATTGTCCCCAACATTCAGCAAACTACAAAACTTCTGCAAGCTCGCATGTAGCCTCCGATTCAAGTGGGCTTGGAGCGACACATGCTGCGTTAATCAGCTCGACAAGGGAGTCCAGCAAGAGTCGGTTGTCGCCATGTTCAGGTGGTATCGTGGGTCATCGCTCACGATCGTCCACCTTCTCGGCATTTTATCCTCGCTGGAGGAGGTCGACGGTCTGTGGAAGAGCATTTGGAACACGCGCGGTTGGACATACCAGGAATACGTGGCCTCGGAAGTGGTCCAATTTTATACGGAAGACTGGAAGCCATACCTTGGGTTAACGGTCTTCAACCACAAGGAGTCGCTTATAATCCTGTCGGAAATGGAACGGGCTACTCGATTTGCGACACGGGAGTTGGCTAGCCTCCGGCCAGGACTGGATAAGGTGCGCGAGAAGCTTTATTTAGCTTCTGGGAGGCAGACGACGCGTGAGGAAGATATTGCGTACTCGCTATTTGGGATCTTCAATGTCGCGCTTCCAGTGATCTATGGCGAGGGCATTCAGGCTGTTGGTCGGCTTCTGGAGCACATCCTGACATGCTCACGTGATGTCACACTTCTCGCATGGACTGGACGTGCTGGTAGTCACCACAGCTACCTCCCCGTCGATCTCACTGTCTACAATCAAGTCGTCCCACCACACATTCCACTTCCCCTTGAGCCAGCTGAGATGGACGGTATGACTGCGGTATTGCGTTCATCATCGTTCGACCTTTCCCTCGCCGTGGCATTGTACAAGCGGCTGTATGATCTCCCTCAGCTTTT
>JBBPKI010000790.1:0-17842 GCA_038089155.1 Nevesoporus exiguus
CGACGTATATCGCATGGCTGTGTGCGGAGGGATGCGACGAGGGCGGACTTCGGAGGATGACTACAAGCTGTTAACTCGGCCTCCATCTTGAAGGATAGCAAGGGGATAGTCGGCGGCTGCGAGAGTGATGGGGACCTAGATACAAGAATTCCCTCAGGCGCCATAGAGATCGCGGGATCCAGAGAACTAGGTGAGTCTGGGGACATGCATGACTCGCCAAGGACCACATGTGGGTTCCCTTCGATGCCAAGTATAAAGCTCGGGGATGGTCCCGACTCCCCGCAATGGCATGCTGGTTATCAACTCGCCCAGCTCTGAAAGAACCCGGTTCCCATGGAGCGATAAAACCATCCCGAGCACCGCTTAGTTAGTTACGGTAAATACTTACATTGTGCCTGTCTAGCTTGTTGCTCCTATCAAGACCAGTGAGCGAGATTTGTCACGCGGCAATGCTCGCGCATGCTTAAGATAGAGTCCAGGCCCACTTTGTATCGACTCCACGGCTCTTCCCTGGCTCTTCCTGTCGTCTGGTGATGCATCCGTGTTTCCTTCGATCGCTGTACGTATTCTTCCCATTCAGACGCAGTCGTTACCTGAGAAGGGGCACCACGAGGCCACATCCGCTTTGCTGGCGAAACAGCCAGGTCATGTTATTTTGAGATCCGGAGATAGGCATTGGCAACGAAGGTGCGCTCAACCCAGCAACGTATACCAGTCGACTATATCTAGAAAATCACAACGAGGGCAGATATCAGAGGATGGCGGTAGACTGCAACTCGACCACCTTTTGAAGTCTAGCTGGTGGATAGTTAGCAACACCGAGAATCATGATGACGGGCCCCGAGACGCAATGGCCCAAGCGAAGGGGAGAGATCGTTGTACATTAGGTGGACCAGGATAGCTGCGCGGCCCATGAAGTACCAAGGATGAGGCACTCTATTAACCGGCGAAGTCAGGCTCTAATGTTGCCATTCTGGAATACTTAGGGTGCTCGAGGACAAATAGCGTGATGTAGCAACTCCGCGCAAGTACCGTAACTGTTTTCTCTCGTCCAGAGGACAGTTCGTACTCCAATCCACCCCAGCGAAAGGGTACCCACCTGGGATTAATGATTCCCAGATCACCTTTCGTCTCGTAAACCAGGGAGGATCGATCGCAGCAACGAGGTAGGGTCATTAGTTAGTGCGCATCATCGCCATACTGCCCATCGCGATCAGCTTTCTCACCATACCTTACCAACACACGAAGTTGTGGCAATCCCACTCCTCGAAGCAAAGGCGGCCAGCAATGGACGGCAGAAGCAAGAATCAAGCAAAACCTCTCATATGTATATGTAAGGCACGGTGCCAAAACAGCTAGGTGGCCATCGACATCGACATCTCCAATGGCCGACTCAAAAGCTTGGATAGATAGTCTTAAATGTAGTTCCCCATGTACGCATGGGGATACCCGGCCGATTCTCCATAAATCAACACAAAAGACATCTCTTAGATCGCGACGAAGGAAGAAGCATTCATGCAAAAGGAACATCCGCAATCCACCTCGTAAGCATGTCCTACGGGAACGCGCGAGTCAGCGAGCACGTTCTCAGAAACATGTCCATGGGGTAGATGACTCACCAAAGCAGCTTCTGGTTGATCAAAAGGCACCATGTGGCTGCAACACCTCTCAGTCAGCATTTTGTGGAACATGTGAGAAAACCTGACCCTGCTTCATGGACAGTAACGAAAGTAATGTTACCCGCGCCATATTCACCGCCGCCCGCGCTACGCACGGTACCTGCAACTTTGCCATGTAGTGTAATCCATTGTTTCGTTGGTGCGATTGCAAATTCGTCAAGGAAGTTGGTTTCAAGGACTTCAAGCCAACGCTCGTTACCCTACATGGGAGTCGGCTACCATCTCTTTTCTCGCCGAAGGAAGAGGACTCACGATATAGTTGCACATCATATCTGCCAACATTAAACATAAGCAATCACTCAGCGAGCGTTATAGACGAAATGCAGGATCACACTCACCAGCGTTCCCAGCATAGACCAATAACCTCACGCCGCCGTTAATCAACGTGGGTAACAAGGCAGGAGTGTTGTGCATCGAATCTCCCTGAAGCAAGAACGCCTGGTTAACGGCCATGTTGCAAGATTCGAACTTTCGCTGAGGGTTTACGCCTAGCGCGGCTTTAACATCGGGCCGATCCATGTAGGTATCAATCCAGCCCAATTCTCGATAGCAGAGGGGCCCATCAGTCGCGCGATCACAGCGACGGCGTGCATCATAAGGGTTCAAGCCAGATTCTAACAGGGAGAAAGACGGGATTTAAAATGAAAGACGCAAAATCCCAAATCGGACTCACGTTGAATAGGACCGTACAGTTGGCTGTTGCAGTACAAAGCCGCAGGAACGCAGACGAAGCGAGAATTATAATCATAACAGGATTTCACGAGTCTCTGGCATATTGGTACCTTTGCCCTGAGAGCCTGGCACTGTGGTCCTTCAGGATCATCGTAAATAGGGTATGGGCCCTCGCAGAGGTAATCAGGTATCGAGGCCATCTGGACGTAATTGTCGGTCATCCCGTTACCAAGCATGATGGACGCAAGGTTGATCCTAACGAGAGCGCTGCTGGCATCGGATGACGCTGTCAGCGGAACCTTCTTGTTCTCGTTATATATCACGCTTGCGATATTTGGCGCGTACGTGCCACCATAACTCTCAGCCGCGATGTGGAATGGCAAGGACGCATATTCGGGGAAACGAGAAAAGAAGAGTTCCAAGAACACATATACGTCCTTGCCTGCAACTGGGCTGGTATTGACGGTACTTCCATCTTCGGCGTAAGAGTACCCCACATTGATGGGCTGGTCGAGGAATATTATGTTGGCATTCGTGTTCCAGCTATGGCGGTTCGGGATCGTAGATGTGCCGTTATTAGCGACGCGACAGGGGCCAAGCTCGAAGAAGAGGCCCGTGGAGGAGCTGCAGCCAGGACCACCATTAAGCCACAAGACAAGAGGCGCATCATTTGGTGAGTTTTTGGCCTCAAAGAACCTGGGAGGTTCAGTCGAAACAGCGTTAAATGGACTGCAGGAACTTAGGTTAGATTAGAACGGACCAAAAGAACAGGTGTTTATCATCGGTAATGTCAAGATATCCGGAGTATTGCTTGACGGATGCGTCACAGAGCGTAGGCTCGGTAAGCCTTAGTTGATGGTCGGAAAAGTGTGAGTGTTGGACGAGCTCGTCTATATGGAACGCGTCCAGTCAGCCCTCCCAGTGCGCTTCACCACTCAAGAACTCACACAGCATGCCGTGCTCCTGGACAAAGGGCCTTCCATCTACCCATTTGTAAATTCCTGCGCCAGCCTTGCTCGACTCGGACTGGAATGGTTCTGGCGTTCTGCTCCCCGCGTCGCGGGTTGGAGGCAGGGCATCACCAAGGATGACCTGTGCGTCAGGGATGAAAGATGCGAGGACAGTGGAGAGAAAGACGAGAGGTAGCAGATTGAGTACCCTCATCGTCGTGATGATGGTAGCTGGACAAGCTGTGTCGACGTCAGCTCCCTGGGAACAACATTTCCGATTCCTTTTTAGTGATTTAGCCCCTATTTCCATCATTCGTATCTATCGCTCGTTGGCATACTATTTCTTTCCTCTTCACTACCTACCCCATGAATGGCATCCTCGAGCAGCGACAAAGCGACGCTTGCACATCCCCACGATGACTGGAACCCCATCCCAGCATGGCTACACGTGGTTCTGTGGTCAGCATCACATTGCGACGAACAAATTCGGCTTTAAAGTCAAAGCTGGAGACCCACCCATAGTTATATACCACTGGAATATCCTCTCCTTCTCTGTCAATAGAACCGACCTCGAGCCTGATTCCCCCCTTTCGTGCTGGACGTAGACCGCACCCTTCGTCGATGGTGAGCGCTTCGAGGTCTTCAATCGTCGGTTCGCGGCTTGCACGGATAGAAGGTGGCGCAAGATCTGGACAGAACGCGAGAGCACGAGTCAAGATATACGTTCGATCCGCAGCGCGTGGCACTGGATACCTGGCATCAAATGTACTCAGTCTGGACACAAATCTAGGAGACAGTACTTACCAGTCATTGGGCATCTTAATCCCACCGACAAGCACCTATTTTTTGTAGTAAGTACTAACCATTTCATTTCCTGTGGAACACAGAATGAACAGAAACGCACATCTCCTGTGCGCCGTGGCATCATGTAAATATATGATCCATCTGCCCCGGAGAGTGTCCTTCCATATTTGATCCATGGCGCATGAAGAAGGATAGTTTGTCCACGAACGGGATAAACGTTCTTGTCTTCAATACCCCCGAGAAAGCGAGCGCCGACACCAGGGCAGGCGATGATCGCAGCTGGGTTTGTTGTATCATCCCACGCCTACGGATGTGTCATTCGCTTATCTGCGCGTGCCAACACGAAATAGATTCCCAAAGAATATTACCTGGGAGATATGTTGTAAGTTCATGCGCTTCGTAGAGCCTCCTTCAGACAGAAAGCGAGCAAGGAGCCAGTTCATATACGCGGGTGTATTAAGTGTGAAGGTGGTGAAAGTATATCCCGCTGTGGAACCCGAGATGAGGTCATGTTCTGACACTGTACCGAACTATCCGACGTTGTTTTTTGTGTGACGATCAGTGGACAGTAAAAGGTAGTTCCGACTCAAGGCGGGGAGCTCACGTTTGGCATATATTCCAGCCAAGGAGAGGGGTCGATACCATCCGCTCGGAATTCAGTGTGGGTATGTCTGAAGAACAGTCCTGCCAACGATCCGCTTCCATCGGGATCTGAATCTTGCCACATTATTTTAAACGTTTCCTCGTCCAGTGCTGTGCGGTCATGGAGAGTATCGTCGCCGGAAGGACCGCGTCAATGAATATGTAGGGTTCGAGGACAAAATGACAACGTACCCCTCTGTACTTCATCTCCAAATGCCTGACTAACATGGTGTGCGCCCTATAGAGGAGAGCCGCGTCGCACGTTACGATCATTTAAAGGGCTCGAACGCTCACAGCCCAATGGCTCGTATACCGGATCGTGCACGGATCGGTGGGAAATGTCTCGGCAATGATGGTTACATTGTACTTGCTTGTCTCTTGAACACGGATAGCGGTGGATAGACCGACTACGCCTGTTCGGGACGTGAGTAGCGACGAAAGCAAGACAGGATACTATCAACAAACTACAGCCACCATGTAGTAGAAGAAAGTGTGTAAATGGACATCAAGCGCGGCGATGAGCGTACCTGCACCGACGACGATTATTTGTTTACGATCGTTCGACATGATGCGATCCGAACAACTTCAAGCAATAATAGCCTGTGTGGTTGTCTGGGTATTCTTACTCTCCGTTCGTCCCCGCACGCCCCTCCATCATGTGCACGCATACGGAATATGAGTCGGAGTCACGTTATCCGTCGTTTAGATTTATTCTCTTCTCCTCGTTCTGATACTTCGAGCATGGCATACATTCATGACATATGATATATATAGGAGACATCGCCACAAGATACCGCTATAAGCACGGGATTCAAAAGGGCATTAACAAATAAACCGCTGCATTCTCTATCTGTCAAGAAAATCAGATTGTTTTACACCTACCCAAAGACCGCTACTATGCCCAATCATGCAGAAGTCCCCAAATAAGGGGTACTCCCTCGAATTCTTCTCCTAATGCCATCTTGGGTGCCTCACCACCGTCCCCTGCTGTGAAATGTTACCTGACTTGCACACAAAAAATATCTATCGCTCCCGCTCGTCACACAACCTCTCGTGGCAGACAATCTGAGGGGAAAACATGGTGAACACCGCCAGCCAGAACGCTTAGGAACTGATTTATGTAGTTGACAATACAAAGCAGTTGCCATGATAGTCCGTGGGAGAGCCACTATCAGGTTGTCCCGTTCTGCCTCAAAGATGGACATTACATGCATTGATATCACAGCACTAGATGGTAGGGCACTGAGAGGAGCCTGAACAAGGAAATCTTATGTGCGAAACTCAACACAATCGCCCAGCCCATCAATCAAGTGAGCGTACCGCTGTATTTCCCAGGAGCCCTGGCCACTAAGAAGTCGATGACACCACTGAAGGATGGTTCTGAAGCACGGCTCTTTCGACAGGGACTTCGGGAATAATTATAACATCAACGTCTTTAATGTACATCACTGAAGCCAATCGCAGTAGGAATGTGTTGATCAAAATCCTAGAGTTTGCTTTGTCTGATAGCACAGTCAAAGGGAGTAAACAGGAACTGAAGAGGCATGCTAGCTTACCACTCTGGAGACATGTTTGCGAATCAAATGTAGCAATTCTATGATGGCACCTATGGTGAGCCAATTGCCCTCAGTCTCTGCACGGCCGAGAGCCTCTATCTCCTCACACTCGTCCTTAAGCAGGGACATAGGTACGGTGCGGATGCCAACCTGGTCAACAAGGTGTTGATCAACCTGAGAAAATGACACATGCTGTAGACATCCAACCACACGAGTGTATCGCTGATTCTCTTGCTGGATCCACTGACTGGCTTGCTTCGCAGCTTCACTAACAGCCTTTACATATAAGAAAGGAAGGAGTTCCGGGGGCAAGTCCTGGTCTGGTCCATCCAAACTCTCTTGAAAGGCAATTACGGCGGCAAGTAACCTGGTTGTGTCACCGACAGTGAGGTCCGAGATCTTTCATTTTTTAGTGGGAGCCATGTCGGACTGCAGAGTTTGGAAACAGCCAGCCCTTGTCGCCCTCATCATGTGCCACATTGACCAAAATTATGTAATCCATTTGTCGGTTGTGTCCTAACACGCCAAATGTTGCGCCGTCTTATCCGCGATAATCGATTGATAGCATGCCTCTCTATCCGCACGGGTCCGCTAGTAAACGCCCATCTCCTCAGAGTGTAGACTCTGGTCTTGCGAGGCTTTCCTTCTGCCAGTGCTAGTGATCTTCTGTCGGAGATGCCACCTTCAAACCAAATCTTGAGCCGCAAAAAGGCTGCAAGGAAGCTTTTTCCAGTGCAGGTCCAGTCTGATTCTTCTGATAGTGTCTCCGCTGCCGGCGCTAGTAGCCAAAATGATGGCGAGTTCAAAGGGCAGTCTGCGTATTCTCAGTGCCCTGACTCATACCTACATTCTCCAGACTCGAACTCGGATGGCTCTCCCAAGTCCTCGAATCGTGGTGAGCACCTTGTGCTACTTGCGTGTCACCAATACACCGACCCAGGGAACGCGGTTAGGGAGACGCCGCCCTCCTCAACCTCGTCCAACTATGCACACGAAGAAGAGGAATGTAACGTTCGACGTCCAAGGCGATTCTGACAGCGACGCCACTACAGTGCCCGGGCCATCTCGACGTCGTGCACAGCAGGATCTCTCAATACAATCCGAGTCCTCTCCACCTCAAATTGCCATCGTCCAGGCAAGTCGGAAACAGAGTGGCAATAGGAAAAGTAAGCTCCCACGTTTTATCTGCTTCCGTCTTGGTAAGACTCCCGTCCTAGCTCAGAGATCGCGTGGATCCGCTCTGAGCCAATGTGAGTATCAGCACAAACGATTCGACGCCAGGACGAGCCACTCATGTCGTCCAAGCGGACATCGCTGACGACAAGCCCTTCAAGAGTACACGTGGTCAGGATTTTCGTCGAGTCGAAATCAGGAAATGGGGCAACAAGTTCGCTCGAAAAGTGCGCGACGAAGGTGGAAGGAGCTACGCCCGCATGTCGATTGGTCGACGTGCGCCATCTGGAAGTTCCAATATACCCCAACAGGACAGACGACGGCGGTGGTTTTTCCGTCAAGGAAATATTGGGTCACGCGGAAGGCATGGCACCACTCGCCATAAGGATGGAAATAAGAGATATGACGAAGATGTGCACGAGTAAGTCTTGTTGTCATTGACGTGTCGGCTTCCAGGGTGCTAACAATATTTGACAGAATGTCGGAGCAGAGGGCTGTCAAGTCCGTTCGCAAGTCAGAAACTCAATCTGCAAGGAAACATGCCAAGTACCCCTCGGATGAATCGGATCATGAGGTTGAACATGACATTAGTGACCTGTTCTCTGATAATGATGATGCTCCGGATGAACCCACCGATATTTACATGACCGAACCATCGGAAAGCGAGGAAGAAGTCCTTGAACACACCGAGCCGTCGCACATCCTTCTAGATAAACTGGAACAGGTGTCAGCGAGTGTCATCCGGCTTCAAAAAATACGACGACTTCCATTCTTACGCCGTAATCTCCGGAGGGGTTTCCAGCTTCATTGTCGTATGGTTGGCGTTGATACCAGACCTGATTCCATTCCGCGCACGCCAATATCTCTTATTTATAGCTGTTCGCTCGCAGATAATGACCCTGGAGAATCCCGCTCCACGGCGGCCAAGAGCTCCATGAGAGACTGGTTGTGTCCGCTGTGCGACGTGCATGAGAAGTTTAACAACCCAGGAATGTTAGACAAGCACCTGGCATGGGACCACTCGAGCGTCAAAGTGGTTTGGGATGAAGTACGTCCTACTTTTCTGTTCTTAACTCCTGTCTTACGGAGTGTCCAGCACTACACCACGCTCTCACTGTCCATCCCTGATTCCCGACCAGAAACGTAGGTGACCTCTTGAACAACACGCTAGGCCGACGTATTCATTACCCAATGGTGTAGCAAGTCGATCGTTACGCGCCAAATTCCTATCAGAGAACTATCCTCTTCGGCACCGTCGTCCGAGTTGGGACCTGTTGAAAACAGCACGAGTGTAGGTCCCGACGAAAAAAACCCCACTCGCAGCTCTAACACGCCGTCCGGCGTTGCAAGCGAATCAGGATTTAGTGCCACTTCCGCCACTCCACCGACAGCGGAAGAGGACATCAAGCCCAAATACGACACAACAGGATTCTCGAATTACGTAGGTGCAGATACTTGGTCCAGAAGTAGCTCTGTATCGGGACGCTCGGCCTCCCGAGGTCTCTCTGGGGTTGATATGCAAGACGGACTCGGACCATTGGCTGTCCCACCGTACCTACCAGAGATAGACGAAAACGGTGACGTTTACTACTCCTGTCGTCCAGGTGGACCGCGCCTATTCGATTTCTTGAATACGCTGTCTATGAAACCATACGGAGTACTCAAGTGGGTGATAATTGATAGAGAGGAGGAGCTATTCGAACTGGATGATATTCTTGATGAGGACAAAGTGATGCAAGCGCTTTGGTTCAGATGGATCTTCCTCAATCGGTGAGCACTTTTCGTGCGTGTTTTGTACCTGCATCGAGGCAAACAAGTGCTCCAGAAACAGGTTTGTCGCGAATTACTTTGACGGGACCAAAGCGTTTATCACGGAAAACTGGGAGCTGATCAAAAAGGGCGCTGGGCTGTTGGCCCTGAGAACATGGTTATTGGTAAGCACGTCTCGGTGATGCAACCCAGGGCAAAGTTCCTGACGTGCTCGTCCGACCCTCGCAGGTCCTGCTTGTAAACAACTTCCTCCTTCCCACGGATGTCGCCACACTCATGCGGTACTACCAAGAGCTGGCAAACATTCAGATACGGTATTAGGGAGGCACCGACGAGTGGATGTAACAGGTTTCATTGCCCTGGTACCAACCCATGTGCGTTTTCGTGTAAGCAAGCCATCGGCAGCCCTGGTGGCGAGCTTGTCGGCAGTGACCTAGGGTAAAGATCCCATCTTCACCAAGTAACACGACTCGCAACGGTCATATATCATGGATGGCCCTGGTCGGCCAACAGTGAATGTTCCTACAGCAAGAGGGTTGTCGCGTAGCCTTGAGTAGCGCAAGTTTAGTGTCACGTACGTAAACTTGTCACAGACGATGTATAGTATATCTTGCAGGTTTGTACAAATGTGCCATGTAAATGCCAACCGTAGATGGTTCTAAAGATGGCGGCTCGTAAGATCAATCCGTGGTGTGAATACGATGGAAGAACTAGTGAATCTCCGCCGAAAGGGCTGGCTGGATGACTAACTAGGCACCGAAGTTTATATAAAGAATACATTGATCAAGTGGTCTATCGAGCTATTTCATGGTCATATTGAGCGCAAGCGCCCCATGCTGAAGATCTGAGAAGGGCAAGGACAGGAGAAGTGAGAAGGACCGGGCAACCCGCAGAGAACGGTTACACGTCTCTCCAGCAGGCCAGGATGCAACCATACCATCAAGCGGGAAACAGAGGCGAATCAGCTAGTTCCAGAACACGCTCCAGTGTTGTTCTAGCAGTTCGACTGCACACTCCGGGACACGACCATGGAGACAGTATCCAGTGCAAATGATGATGTTCAGTTCCCGGTGATATCGTGTTGTGGTGAAGAGGAAAGGAAGTAAAGATGTTGAACGAACAGTCGAGGAGCTGCTCAATGTAATAGAAAGGTCGAAGAGTGTTTGCGAATTGCAGCTGTACGAATTCATGTCCGAGAGGTCACCATGTGAGATACATCCACCAACCGAGCATACAGAGAAAATAACTCCTACCGGTCATTCGACCGCTGTGACAATAAGAACGAACGTGGAAAAGGGACGGGTCAAGATGCCGATCCGGCCCTGAACTGGTTGCAGCGACCCCAGAGGAAGCCTCTGCGAGGTTAGTTAGAAGACTGGGAGTGATCAGAGTGTCCTGGTGAACAGAGCAGGAGTGGTTCCCCGCCGAGGACAGTGACCTCGTCGAGATCCAGTGCATCGCCTCAAGCTGTTTGTGGCGAGTGGTCGACAGACAGGTGGCCCAAACTCGAGCGATCGGAGTCTCCATGAGGGTAAAGCTGGAGCGCTCCTCTAGTGATGGTTTCGTTAAAATCCTACATCTCCCCTGGCTGCTCGTAGCAGTGGGGAGTCAAGCTGCAAGCAGGGTCAAACAGAAAACTCGCATGCATGTGGTGATCAAGCAAAGGTCGACTGGTCGACTGCAGCCGTGGCCCGCCGGACTCACCTTCATCGCGACGCCAGGTTGAACTCGCTGCTCCAACTTATTATCGGTGGCGGCAGATCTTTGGACTCTTGACGAACATAGCATGAAAAATTCCTTTTACTATAACTAGACGCCGCTCGACCAGCAAATCGTTGAGAACCCCTAGTCGATTATCTACGGCACTAGCAGCGAGCTGAGTCAATGGCGGACACTCGGAAGGAAGTGCTCGTGATTGGGGCAGGTGCGTATCCGTCGCTCGGCGGGTACATCGTATTTTCATCTGAACCTGCAGGCATCATCGGCTTGACTACAGCCTCGAAACTCCAAGAGACTGGTCGCTACAATGTCACCATTCTTGCAGAGACTTTCCCCACGGATCCAAGGACGATCCGTTACACGAGTCACTGGGCTGTAAGATCCATCCTTCATTCCTCATGATCCTCTCAAAGTGGTTGGCCTCATCCATAGGGTGCTCACCATGTCAGTCATACCGATGACGAACAGCGGCAAAGTATGATCTTGGCGCTACTGTCAACGCTACGTCTGATGTCGCCCTCTGCCCCTCTGTGAACAGAGATAGACAAGGAAACATTTGATATCATGTGGGCCCAATCTGCGCCGAACCACCCAGCTTCGCATTGTTTCCTCAGGCACCAACAGACAGAGTATGAAACTGCGGATAGAACGCATGTCAAACGCCTCGAATACATGCCAGAGGTGTGGTTTGTCTAATCCCATTATTGGCCGCTTCATAGTTGTTATAGTTCCGACATCTGTCCCCCGACGAGCTGATTCCTGGTGCTGCACTCGGATACACGTTCCATACCATCACGATAACCCCACTTCTCTACCTCTCGCACCTCTTTTCATGCTTCTTTGCAAATGGGGGGATTGCCGTTCGTGCGTCGCTTCAGCACATCGACCAGGTGCTCGAGGAGGGCATTACCCCATTCCTCCACGCTTCCGTAGGTGCGAACCTCAGGGCGAACGCTATCCCGCGGAAGATCGATGCCTTGTTTGTATGCACGGGCCTCGGATCACGATCTCTTGGTGGTGTCGAAGACAGGCATGTCTATGCTCTCCGCGGGCAAACCGTCCTCCTGCGCGCACCATGGGTCCACTTTGGTAAATCATTCGAGGAGCAAGACGGAACGTACACATATGTGATGCCGCGGAAGAATGGGGACGTAAGTCCTTCCATTGCCAATGTCAGAGAAGCGGATAACTGATCGGTAGAAAGGTCCTTATCGGTGGTACGAGGACGCCAAACGACTGGTAAGCTTGATGTTGCGAGCCACACTTGTATGATCATCAACGCCTTCCAGGTCACCCACTCCCCGCCCTGATACCACGACCAACATCCTCACCCGAGCCTTTGCACTAGTACCAGAACTTGCACCACCAGACATATCCTGTCCAACGGTAGACGACCTTCGTCCCCTCATAATAGACGTCGGATGTGGACTACGTCCAGCGCGCGAAGGTGGCGTACGACTTGAACTTGAATGGCTAGCACCCCTTGGTAAACCAGAGGAGAAAACGCCTGTCGTGTTTAATTATGGGTACGCCCGCAGTAAATCGATGCATGTGTCGACCAAACTCATGTTTCCATGAACTTGTAAAGACACAGCGGACAAGGGTACATTTCATCGTGGGGATCAGCAAGCATTGCTGTTGGCCTTTTAGAAAAGGAGGGCATTCCCAGCTGGGGTCTCAAGACAGAGCACTACTAAGCAATCGAGATCGACGAAAGCTAAACTCTGGGTGCAGTTCGTAGCGCTTCAGCGCACTGCAGGAACGCAGAGCGTAACACCTCTGCTGAATAAAATTCAACGAGGACACAAATGTCTATAGAAGGAGCGGCAGGATGCGTCTTTCTTTTGTTGACAAGAAAACGGACAGAGAGGGAGAAGGACTGAAACGTGTACAGATCAACGAGTCGCACCATATTTCATTCGCTACACCTTCCCACATCTCGCGGGTCTTCTCGCGTTGCCATATGTCTGCTGTGACAGCTTGATAAGCCCGCGATGCTGTAGAAGGTACCGGAAGTCTGAGACAGACATCCGGTGCTTTTCATTCTGTTTAGGTGTTGCGTCATTCTTGGATCAGACAGTGACTTGATACCCGAGGGGAATGTGGCCATTAGCGTCTTTTGTGTCTCTTCTCCGGCCCAGCTGGTAAGAGGCGGCCTCTCGGTGCATGATGAACAGTCTCACTATTCAGCCAAGCAGCGTTCAGTAAGATCGGGTCCAGTCAATGAAGTTGCGGGAGTTGTAAATGTTGATGTGGCGGTTGAGTGTGTACAGAGCGGCTGGGATTGAGCGCTTCGGGGAAGAGGGTACTGCGCACGTGACCCGAGTTTCGATGCTATGTCCTCCCCGACGTCGTCGTCAGTGTCCGCGTCCCGAACACAATGCGGTTTACAAAGCCGACATGGGTGATGCACAGAGGTATCACTAGACCATTGCAGCAAGATCCTTACTAATACCTCCACCTCCACCAGACAGTGCCAAGGACACTAAACGCCTCTCCATCTTCTCCATTCATGTCCACCCCGACGGCTCGCGGATAGCAACAGGCGGACTCGACGCCAAAGTGCGCATATGGAGTACAAAGCCCATATTAAATCCTGCTTCCGAGCGCTCAAATCGCCCGCCGAAATCCCTCTGCACTCTCAGCATGCACACGGGGCCCGTGCTCGTCGTCAGATGGGCACATTCCGGAAGATGGCTGGCGAGCGGGAGCGACGATGAGATAATCATGATCTGGGACCTTGATCCGTGCGTGTACCTGCATGACTTCTCGTCATCCGCTGTCTCTCATCCATGGCCGCGGAACAGGTCAGGTCGAGGCAAAGTTTTTGGATCTAACGAGATCAACATCGAAAACTGGAAACCGATGAAACGACTACCCGGCCATGAAAGCGGTAATTAATTCCCCCCCGTCGAGGTCCCCTCGCGCATATAATTGTCTCACAGATGTCGTGGACATGGCTTGGGCACCCGAGGACCGCTACCTAGCCACTGTTGGGTTGGACTCGAAAGTCATCATCTGGTGTGGGTATACCCTGGGTAAGTTCCCTTACTGTCTTACCGAATCTTCCCGCTCGTTCTCAGTGCGTCGCCTCAGAGCGGATACGAAAGCTAGATCAGCATAACGGATTCGTCAAGGGTGTTTGTTTCGATCCTGTAGGCGAATTTATGGCTACCCAGTCTGACGACAAGACCGTCAAGATCTGGCGAACGACGGACTGGGGACTAGAGGCCGAGGTAACTAAGCCGTTCGAAGATTCTCCTGGTAGTACATTCTTCCGTCGCCTAAGGTTTGTCGCTGACCATTCTCCCTAAATTGATAATTGGTCTCACCACCACGTTAGTTGGTCTCCGGACGGCGCACACATAACAGCTTCCAACGCAACCAATAACAGAGGATTCGTCTTCATCGCTGCTGTCATAACACGAGGCCTTTGGACTTCCGAGATTAGTCTGGTTGGTCATGAAAATACGGTTGAAGTTGCAGTAAGTGTCTCCCCCTCTTACTTCCCGTGTAACGGAGTCACACGGGATTAACGTTAGAGCTATAACCCACACATCTTTTTGCGTAATCCGGACTCGCCTCTCGCAACCTCAAATATATGTTCTGTCGTTGCTCTTGGAGCGGATGATAGATCCATTTCAATCTGGCAGACGAAAACCGCTCGCCCTCTTATCGTCGCCAGAGAAGTTTTTGAGAGACATATCATGGACCTCACCTGGTGAGTCACTTGAAATCTTCTCTCTGCTCTTTTGACATGTGCCAGGTCCCGGGACGGGCTTACTCTCTACGCCGCTTCCTCGGATGGCACGATCGCCGTGTTTGATTTCGACGCCCACGAATTAGAAGGCATAGCACCTTATAGTTCGCAAATGCAGTACTTGAAGAAATTCGGCTTTGTCGCACCCCCCATTCCCGAAGGGTTCTCGCATGGCACCGTGTACGGAGACGAAGTTCCTCGGTCCACGTGTCGCATGACCCCTCCTCCTTCCCCGGGCCCACGTGCAACTTCACAAAGCACTCAGTCAGGATTCGGCACGACAGCTGTCAACGGCGGTGAACACATCAATCGACTGGTCGCCAAGAAAAGCATGAAGAAACGTGTTCAGCCTCTCCACCTGTCATCAATACCTTCCGCAGCGATTGCCCCACCTTCTCGAGAGTTGCCACTCAGTGAACTGCGCCCGCCGGCACCGAAACCAAAGCTTGCGTCCCCCTCCGTGTCGCCCGTGCCAAGCATGCGCGGGTTCGATGCGGACATTGAAATGGGCGGTCCCATGGACATGGAAGTACCCATTGACTCCCTGGAGCAGAGCCCCGAAATGGGAAGAGGAAAGCGAAAAGCCTCCGTACTGGATGACGAATTGCCTGTCAAACCTCGTACGTTGGGTGGCGACCTTTCGAGAGAGAGCATCGCCGTCCGCGAGATCGCCCGCGGGAGTGAAAGATGGGAGACACCACGACTGTTACACGCCGCTGACGTTCTGCCGTTGCCACCTATATTGACGTTTTTGAGCGCCAAAGTAGATGGCTGTGAAGATGTGCTGGAGGCTCGGAATTCCGAGGGAGACGGGCCGACGGAGGTGCTGTTCGTGAGCGGCAAGCAAACGCAGTGGTTGGATTATCTTCCGTCGCTGGTCGTAGGGTTGACAGCATCACCATCATTTTGCGCAGTTGCGATGCAGGACGGGTCGGTGAACGTGTACTCACACACTGGAAGGAGGTAAGCCACGTCCAAGATGACACCCCTGCAGACTGATGAGCTCGTCTCGAATATGCCACTTCAAGGATAATGCCCACGCTGAGCCTAGGTTCGCCATGTGCAATCATACAAAGTTGTAAAACCGCACTTCTTCTCCTGACCGCGTCAGGGAAGCTGAGTTGTTTGTGAGTTGATTGGCCCATCAACGACCTCGTGGTATGACATCCCTTTAGAAACGTCAAGTCACAAGCGGCATATTTTCCTCCCACCGTTGTCGACTCGCTATTAAGCCGTCCGAATTGTACGATACTCTCCGCAGCCATTCGGCCGAATGGCGCACCCGTCATCCAATGTTCGACGGGGGTGACGTACTCCTTTGACCCCCAGTTGAGTTCGTGGATCAAACTTAGCGAGCGCTGGTGGGCCGAGGGTTCAGATGTCTGGCAAGGCCGCCAGCGGGTTACTAAAGACGTTGTCGCCTCCATAGAGGGTGCTATTAGCACCATTGCGGGGACAACTGAACACAAGGGACGACCAGAGTGGTGGAACACAGCGCTGACACTGGGCCATCTCGAATCCAAAATGCACGCCGCGAAAGCGCTCG
Source organism: Nevesoporus exiguus (assembly GCA_038089155.1). Classification (NCBI taxonomy): domain Eukaryota; kingdom Fungi; phylum Basidiomycota; class Agaricomycetes; order Boletales; family Boletaceae; genus Nevesoporus; species Nevesoporus exiguus. The sequence goes on from JBBPKI010000790.1 coordinate 16,272, forward strand.
AGAGTCCATCAGAATACAAGCAGGCGCTGGTCCTGTATGCGAAAAAGATCGCGGACGAAGGTTTCAGGGCCAAAGGGGAGGAGCTCATCAGAGATTTGTTCGGACCGGTGTTTTGGTGCGTGCGCTTCGAGTGGGTGTGGATAACGAGGAGAGAATGACCTGTGATGCAGGCGACCCGGAAGGGACGATTGCTGGTGTCCGACCGTGGTGGGGATGCTCAAACGCGACCTGTTGCGCGAAGTCCTCTCCGTGTTTGGTGGGTTTCTGCCTGCTTTGTATAGAGTTGTCCTCACCCTGCTACACGCAGCGAGGAGCAAGACGTTGACGAAGCTGGCGTTGGACTGGCAGGACACGTTGAAGAAGGCGACGAACGACGAGAGTGCCTGGCCCTAGTTGCTTTGATTGCCGTATTGTGGAGCAGTGACCGGTCACATGCGTCTTGGTTTCGTTACAGTAGTTGTACACTTTCAAGCCATGTATGTGCGTCAGAGCGTCAGGGGCGGAGTGAGACTCGGAACATCCGGAACGCTGATCGTGCGGCTCTCTCGTCGATCCTCCGACAATCAGCATCACAGGATGGCCAAGAAAGCGCTCGTTTTGATCGCAGACGGTACAGAAGAGATGGAATTGTGAGGCTCATGCAGAGGTTCACCACAGCTTGACTGACACATATGATTGGGCAGCACCATCACCTACGACACTCTCGTCCGCGCAGGCATCGAGTGCACGTCTGCCAACGTCCAAAGCGGCGGATCTCCGTATGGGTCTGTAGGGACAAGCCCAGCGCTGGTCGTGTGTTCGAGGGGCGTCAAGATCCTGCCTGACACTACCCTCCAGCCCCTGAATGCAGGCCCGGTATGTGTAGGGACGGTCCTCCACAGCCCAGCGATCTTACCGGCGACACACAGGACAAATACGATGCGCTGGTGATCCCTGGTGGGATGAAGGGTGCCGAGACCCTTTCTCAGTCTACCGAAGTGCAGACTTTGGTGAGGGAGTACTACGACGGGAACAAGATCGTGGCTATGATATGTGCAGGTGCGTCGAAGACGCCGAGGGCGTTGGTACGTCGCGGGTAGCAACGCTCCTTTGGGTCTCTAGGTACCCTGGCCGCCAAAACGGCCGGTCTTCCCCTCCAGCCCGTCACGTCACACCCAGTCGTCAAGAACGACTTGGTTTCTGGTGAGTGGATCTGAAGTCTAGAAAAGGACCGTTCCGAACAGGTTTTCCGACAGCTTACGAGTACAAGGAGGATTCTGTCGTCGTGTCTGACAAGGTGCCAGGTAAAGGAACGCTGGTTACGAGGTGCGTCGGTAGCCCTATGCACCCTGCGTGACGATAACGCTCTCTCTAGTCGGGGACCAGGTGAGTCATGTGCTGAACAGGACAAGCTCTGTCGAATGCGTGACACGTAGGCACCGCTTTTCCGTTTACGCTCAAGTTGGTGGGGCTGCTTTGCGGCAAGGCAAAGAGCGACGAAGTGCGAGAGCCGATGATGTTCCCTCCTGGCGTTGGGTATCCGTACTGAAGTGAAGTTGCTGGTCCGAGGTCGAGTCGTGTTGTAAGTTACG
>JBBPKI010000791.1:0-17825 GCA_038089155.1 Nevesoporus exiguus
GATTGGAGTGCACGTTGGTCTTGACCCAGACGATGTCCTCGCACCGTCTGTAGCCCCACTTTGCAAGGACTTCGCGACCGCGCTCGAGGCCATCGCCTGCGCCGCTGCCAACCCACATGAAGATGAAAGACGGGTCGGCGGCGAGGGTGGGTATCGGGAACTCTTGGAGCTCGTCCCAGCCAAACGAGGACGAGAACGGCGGATCGAGGAGGATCACGTCAAACTTGAAGGGATGAAGCGAATGAAGTTGTTGCAACGGTAGATGGCACGACGGCGCTGCGTGCGTATCGACCGACTCTTTTTTGAGATTGAGCAGGCGCTGTTGTTTGGGGTATCTGGGGCGGCGTGTAAGGAGTGTGCGTTCGGGGCAGCGCAGCGTCGGCAGGCGAGAGGGGACGTACTCTTCGAAGCGCCGTTCGAGCTCGGCGCCGAGGACCCAGTTCTGGGGCCATTCACCGCTGTCGACGTACTTTTGAGAGTAGTCGTTGCGGATGGTCTCTTCCTCGGGGACATAGTTGGGGTAGCGTGCAAGACGTGCACGTTTGGCGGGTGGGAGGTCTGGTCTCGAGGGCGGCTTTGGGCGGGGTGCGAGAGAGGGTGACGATGGGGGCGATGGCGAAGGCGACGGCGACGGTGATGGCGATGGGATGAGCGGGAGCTTGAGGAGATCGTGGGGCGGGGATGGAAGTGCGCGGAGGAAGCGGCGGTTGTTCCGCTGGGCATCGCGTACGCGGGTGAGGAGGTCGGCGTGGACAGCGAGGAGCGACTCTGCGGAGGAGACGTCCGATAACATGGCAGAGCGCCGTCGAGGAGACTTTCCTATCTCGGTTGTCCGTCGACCACCATGGGCAAAGCGACCAAGGCGACGCGCAAGTTTGCGTCGAGCGGACAGCTCAAGAAAACGATCCAGTCGAGGAAGAAACACCGGGAGATCAAGAAGAAAATAGAGAGCAGGCGCGGTGCAAAGGGTAAGGGCAGAGCACCCGCGCAGGACGATGGCAGCGAACGGGACGACGCAGACGAGGACGTCGAGAACACCGAGTTCGTGGGTTCGCACCGTGGTTTGGCGTGTACTAAACTAGCTCCGTAGCGTCAAGGGGATGACAGTCGACGACTTTCTCGGGGCTGGATTCATGGAAAACGATTCCGACGACGGAGACGTATGGAACGGGCTATATACCGACTACTGACACTCATCATCTCTGCGTTTACAGGTGGGGATGGACCAGGTCGGCTCCGACACGGAGGGGGATGAGCAAGATGAGCAAGACGTTGCAGACGACGAGTCTTTTGCTTCGGTCGATGACTTGGAAGGTGTGTTTCGTCCATGACCTGGCTGCTTACTGCAAACACGCTGCTGCAGATGAAGGTGTCGCGCACGTGCACGAACTGTCCAAGCTAGCAGAAAAGGACCCCGAGTTCTACAAGTACCTCCAAGAAAACGACCGAGAGCTGCTCGAGTTTGATCCTGAAGACGCGGTCGATGACGAGGAAGTCGAAGTCGAAGTCGACGTCGACATGGGGGGCGAGGAACTCCCCATCCTCACAAAAGACATCCTACGCGGATGGCAGAAAGCTCTGCTCGATGTGTGTTCCCTCACGTCGTTCCTCAGACCCCTAGTGATACTTTCTACAGTACCGTTCCCTACGCGCCTTGAGAAAACTCTTGATCGCATTCCGTTCTGCTGCACATATGAACGAGGACAATCAATTCCTTGCTTGGCGGATCGACAGCTCATCGAGTAAGCTGCTTCGAACCTTGTTCCCTAGTACTTCTGCTCACGGCCCACTCTCAGTGTACAACAAGCTGGTCACTACTGCTCTCAAATTTACCCCCGTCATCCTCGTTCATCATATTCCCTACAAAACTCTTCCTAATGAAAAATAGTGAGTGACGCACGCGCCCGATTCTCTGTTATGTTCATCATCTCCCGTAGTAAACCACCCACGCAAACAGCCAAACAAAAAGCCCTGCAGAAGCTCATCCTGTCTTATTTCAGCAACGTCGTGCACCTGATTCCCCAGCTCACTGACAACGAGACCCTTCAGCTCGCCTTTGCTGAAAGCGCAAAGATCTTGCCATACGTTACCACAAGTCGGAGAGCAGTCAAGGCATACCTCAAGGTACGGTCGATTCAAACACTCGATGACCCCGCGACGACTGAACAAACGTTTACAGCAATGTCTAAATATTTGGTCCTCAGGGGAAGACAGCGTACGAATAGCAGCGTTCCTTGCGGTGAGGATGCTTGCAAACGCTGCTGACAGCACCATGCTGGACCTTGTCATGAAGGTTGACGCGCTCTTCTCATGCATGGTCGCATCACTCATAGCCATCTCAGAGCACGTACCTCGAGTTGGTGCGTTCCTCGAAATCCACGAGCTCGCACAAATTGCCCTCTATCAACCTCATGAAAAACTCTGCCTCCGAGATATTTTGCTTGGACCATGCAACGGCGTATCAGCATGCGTTTGGATACATAAGGCAGCTCGCAATTCACCTCAGGAATAGCATGAAAACAAAAACCAAGGTACGCCGTCGACTCTGGTTCCTCACGTCTGACCGAATTCGTGCCCTCAGGACGCATACCGGCAAGTATACAACTGGCAGTATGTGCATTCCGTCGACTTTTGGGCTCTCGTGTTGGCAAGAGCATGCAACACAAAAGTCCAAGCGGAACGGAGCGAAGAGAGCGATCTCAAGCCTCTCATTTACCCACTGGTCCAGGTGAGCTTGGGTGCGATCAAGTAAGTTCCTCCGTCTCTTGCTCGTGGCGCCCCTGAATGCGCTTCCAGACTCGTCTCCAACGCACGCTCGTATCCCCTGCACCTCCACATTGCACGCTCGATGCTCCATCTGTCACGCCACACCAACACGTACATCCCGATGACGCCATACCTGCTTCCTATCATCGCATCGCAACTGACGTCGTCGAGCAAGCCCAAGCCATCGACGCTGCGCCCGCTCGACTTTGAATCCAACATCCGCGCGCCTGCGCAGTACCTCAAGACGCGCGTGTATGCGGAGGGGCTCGTCGACGAGACGGCATTCACCCTTGCCGAGTGGCTCGTGAGCGCACCCATCCACGGGAGTATCGCGTTTCCCGAGATCACCGTCCCGATCGTCGTCTCGCTCCGCAAGACCCTCAAGACGGCCAAGTCGAAAAAGGGCGGAGGGCAAAAGGAGGTCGGGGTCGTCAAGGGGCTCGTGGAGCGTATCGAAGAGAGTGCGAAGTGGATGGAGGAGAAGCGCAAGGGGGTTAGCTTTGGGCCTGGGAGGCTGTCGGACGTGGAGAGGTGGGAAATGGACCTCAGGATCGAAGACTCGCCACTTGCCAAGTACCTCAAGGTGCAGCGCAAGGCGAGAGCGAAGCGGAAGAACCTGATCGACAAGGTATGTTCACGTGGATCACGCGATTTTCTGCGCTAACGATCGCTGGCACATAGGCCGAAAGGGGCGAATACGAGATGGTAGAAGACAGTTGATGCTGATGACACGAAGGATGGCACAAATACTGCGACGGTCACACTCGGGTATAAGAAAGTTGCTTTGATATCGAAGGGATGTGAACAAGAAACATGGTTTGCGTAGCATCTTTCATCGAACTTGGTTGCTATGCTTCTGGTGTCGCCACCATTTTACGGACCTGGTCCCCTGGAATGTAGAGCACACGGTCGAAGACCGACTTGGGTTTACGCTGATCCCGTCCAAAGGGTATACGCGGAATGGGATTGAAATGTGATGAAAACGACCCAAGGGAGCGGGACTATGACAAAGAAAAGAAACCGGCATCAATGAACCATCGATTTATCTCCCCTTCGGACATGCAATGGGTCAGTCCCATTAGCGTCCTCTTGGAACCAGGATGAACCGACGGCGATTCCCGGGTGTGAAGGAGATGTGGCATGAGTCACAACGGAGAGACCATTCAGAGAAAGATGCCTGTCAAGATTTCATCTCATTGACCGCGTTGGCTAGGATATTTACGTGACGCCCCGTTCCGAATCACCCCACGCGGTATAACGCTCATGGCCGAGGATAGGGTGGGCAGGACCCACACGACTGGCGGCCGGGACCGAAGGAGCGAGATTCGAGTTCCAAGACGACGGGGGTCATCTCCAGATGCCAAAAAAGACCTGCCACCACGGTCGTCGGACGCCCCGTGCGCTCCGCTCGTACCCCTGGACGAGACGTTCGTAGTGTTTGGGCATGGACGCGGGCTCGAGTGTTTTTTTGGAAAGGGGGTACTGGCGGGGGGAATCGGGGTGAGACGTGGACGCGGACGCGAGAAACGGCGAGAACGGCGCTCACCTTGTGCTGTACGCCGTTGTCGAGCAAAACCCGTGCGGACTGGACCGCGGTGGGAGTGAGCCGTGGGTGGGTCGCGAGCGATGCGAGGAGCGTTTTAAGCTGCATGTTTGGGCGGAACGGGTCGGTGGGCCATGCGGCCGCGATGGTTGCGAGTTTGTGGGCGAGCTTGGACGCTGGCATGGACGTCGTGCGGGTTGGACGAGCGGAGAGCACCGCGTGGGAGACTTTGGATCGGAACTCGGAAACCTTCGCGGGACACTGTTCCGTGAGCAAAGGACGACGGCGCCGTCGTACGTCGGCAGCCAGCGGGCTCCGAGTAGGAACTGCTCGAGCAAGGTGGTGCCTTGGCTACTCCGTCTCGTTACATCCGCGGACCACAGCCATACCCGTCGACGGAATCCCTGGCGCAGTGGCAGACGTTCCTGTCGTATTGATGGAAAGAATTGCTGCCACTCGGACCAGCGTCTGTGGGAACGAGACGGACGGCGACATCCAGCGGTCGATCGCCGCTGCTCAGGTGCATACCTTTGTGGCAACGCGGAATGTGGCGACTCGGAATGATTTTTTTTGTCCTTGACCGCGCGGTGCACGGCGCCGCTCCTCAGGTTCTGCGCGCGATCCTGCCGTATCGACCATACGACGAGGTTTCCCTCCTTTTGGTTAGGATGGATCGCATGTCACCTCGGTTCCATCCGCGCCGACCCCTCAGTGCGGTACTTGCCGTGGTCCCCATCCGTTTCATATATTGAAAACCGCCTCATAACACACCATGGCGCATGAACGGGTACTGCCGAACGTCTTATGGAGTGGCAGAACGGCGTGCTTCCGTGACTTGCCTGTGTTGTCATGAAAAACCGCATCAGGTGTGTCCCGATCTCGATGCTGCGTCCCGCGATACGTTGCATGTCGGCGTTTTCCGCTGGCTGGCAATTCGCGATGACATCTGACACGGGCGACGCCGGGTGCATGTTGCGACATGAGGTCTTTATTTTATTTTCATTTTCATTGGCGTGCGTGACGTTTCCAACGCATGATGGTAATGAAAGTTTGCCCCATTTTCTCTGGTTGACACGTTTGGCTCGGGTGAACGCGCCAACGGTAACGCGTGTCGTGCGCTGTGTATGTCGGGGCTCTTCGGGCATGCGACGTGGATAGTCGTAGAGATGCTGTTTACGATGATCCATTCAATCGTACGGCTGTTTGCGCACCGGAACGAACTTGACGTGAACTCTTAAACAAGCACCCAAGTGAGAGCAAGCTAAATGGTAGGAATCGTCGCTCAAGCAAACAGTTTTATCAGATCCCGGCTGACCTGCTGCGATGACCATCTCGCTCGGTGAGCGCCAGGCGAAACAGAAACCGCTGGTGGGTCTGCTCATCGCGTCGAGCACGTCTACGCTGGCGCTGCCGGCGAGTATGACAATCACTAGCGCCCGCTCGCTTTCTGTGCGGCTTTGCCTTCCCATTTTGGTTCCGCGCGCGCCTACCCTGTCCTGCTAGTGCTCGTGGCGCATGCTTTGCGCCTCTACCCTCCCTTGCCTTCCGTTACTACCCTTTTTTGCCCCTCTCCCGCCATGGGATGCTGCGGTGAGCCCGCTCACAAGGACGACCAGTACGCGAACCGACAACCGCCCGCGCCCGCCGGCATTGTCCAACAACAACCATTGCCTCATGCTGTAGCGCAAATTTACGAGAAACCTGCGCTACTCGCGTCGCACAAGAACCCTTCGCCGGCTCCACCGAGCTTCCACGCCCAGCACCCGCCGATGTACGGTGGCCCAGGCTCCCAGTGGGGCCATGGCTCCGTCGGGTCACCGTCCCCACCGCCTCCGAGCATCCACCGCGGTATGGTACCCCACCAAGCGATGAACCCGGGCATGCCCATGATGCCACCCAGTCCACCATTCTGCGCTCCTGGAGGTATGAATGCCCATATGGGAATGCCGGCGCCGCTGCACCAACCCAGTCCTGTCCATGCGCTGCGCCGGAACACGTCAACCTCGCCGTCTGTCTCGACTTCTACAGCCTACACCTCCCTTCCGATGCCCGGTCCCGGGTTCGGCGGGCCTTCGACGTCAACTTCGGACGAAGGCAGGTTATCCATATCCATCGACTTTGGTACGATTTTTTTTTCTTCGACCCCGGGCTGTGCACCCGCTGACGCGTGACATGTCAGGAACAACTTTTTCGGGTGTGGTGCGTGGGCGCAAGCGAACGACCGATTCGTACGATGAGCTGACCCAATTCGTTGGACATGACAGGCGTATGCTTCCTCGCGTATTGCGTCTGGCACTATTCAGCAGATTCTGCATTGGCCCGGCTCGTTTGAGACGTTTCGCAAAGTGCCGACGTGCCTCTTATACGACGACCACGGTCAGGTCTTGGCATGGGGGCTCGAAGCTAAGAACGCGAGTCCCATGCCGGGTACGTTCCGATGTGAATGGTAAGGCATGGTCTTCTCGGTTTCGTCCGCGCGCGCGAGCGGGAACTGCTTTTTTTGGCTTCTAGGTTCAAACTGTTCCTCGAACCCCGGGCGTTGCGTGACGAGAGCGCCGTCGACCCGCGCTTGCCTCAACTTCCGGTAAGCTAGTGCATATGCGCCGGAAACAAAAAGAATCGGAGCTTAATTTTTTTCTCTTTTCCTCGGGTAGCCTGGCAAGACGGCCATGAACCTGATAGTCGACTTCTTGACTAGTCTGTGGGAGTACGCCAAAGAAGAGATCACTCGAGAGATAGGGGCGGTGGCAGACCTGAGTAGGCACCCTGGTTCTGTTCGGGGGTACGAACCTTGCTGATAGCTTATAGATGCCGCGGACGTCGTGATGACCTGTCCGGCGGCGTGGGACGCCAAAGGTTATGATCTCATGCGGGCGGCTGCAATCGAAGCTGGCCTCGTCCAATCCGCGCGTGCCGGGGATATTCATTGGCGCGACCGGTTGCGCATCATCACGTAGGTCCACGTTTATCCATACACAGCCTAACAACGTCCCCTAACGTGACGCTATCTTTAGCGAACCTGAAGCTGCCGCTGTCCATTGTGTACGCTTGACGGATCTCCATAAACTCCGTCCCAGCCAAAACTTCATGATTTGTGATGCGGGAGGCGGTACAGTTGTACGTATATTGTTTGTTTTTCGATCGTGTACTTTGTGTGACGGGCGGCCGAAGGACCTAGCGTGTTACAAGATTATCGGACAAGTAGGCCAAAACGGGAACCTCGAAATCGCAGAGATGTGTGCACGGTCGGGGGCGAACTGCGGGTCGCTCTTTCTGGATCTGCGATTCCGGGAGCTCGTCAAGACGCTTCTAGTGGACCACCCAGTGCACCTCGACGCGGCGAGCTTGGCATATTTCATGCACTCGTTTAGTCAGACGGACAAGCTAGCCTTTCGAGGGGAAGTTGATGATGGTAAAAGGGTTCGCTGCGCGAATGTGACTTATCTGACCAATCCGAATGAAAACCCCAGAAACTTATTTCCATTTTACGTGCTTCAACGTGCAGGACCCGCACGACCCTTCTGTCGGGTTAATCAACGGTGAACTTGCAATTCCTGGGATTCTGATTCGGCGAGAGGTCTTCGACCCTGTCGTCAATCAAGTAGGCGACCGTGTGGCGTCGTGATGGATAATCATGGCTGAAATTTTTATTTAGGTGCTCGATATGATCGAAGAACAGTCGAGCAAGATTCAACAGCGGATTGATGCTCTGCTTCTCGTGGGAGGCTTTGCAGGAAGCGAATACTTGTTTGGAAAAGTGGAGGCGAGTCGTGATGCCCACGGGCTTTCCGGAAGGATCCACTAAACGCGAACTTCGCTTCTAGGCCAAGTTCTCCGGCAAAATTAAAGTGATCGCACGGCCATCTGACGCTGACACGGCGACCGTGCGTGGTGGCGCCCAGTATGGCCTCTCGCGAAAGACGATCGTGTCGACGGTGATAGTGCCCCGAGCGTACATCATGAAGGTGAGCGTGTTCGCGTTGCACAAGCGGGGGACGCGCTGAGCGTCGTAGGTGAAACTTCCAGCGGAGCCCGAGGACTGGCTCAAGCGACCCGCGTACATCAAAGAGAACAACGCCAACGTGCCAATATGCGAGAACCGGTAAGAAGCTTTCGTGCTTCATGTAGGCGACCAGAATGGAGACCGACCGATTAGGCTACAATATCTGGTAATGAAGGGTGCGATCCTGCGAAAAGGGTAAGAATTCAATAGATTTCTTGCCCTCGCGACGGCTGATGGGACGGGTGTGTGTAGGCAGCGCGTGAGGACCAAGTTCTGGTAAGACCTTGGATGGTATTGATCGTGACGATCTGCCTAAATGTTTCGCCGCAGCAAATTCTCACAGAATATGCAAGGTGCGATACGGCGTCTGAAAGGGTAATTCATCATGGCTGAGATTGTTTTCGTAGATTGCAATTTCGTGGCTGTCCTGTACACGTCCGAATCTGACCAGGTCATGCGGTATACGGATGAGGCAAGATTCCTGACACGTCACGGGGATATTAATGACGTTTTATGCCATAGGGTGAAACAACGGAGCTCTGCAAGTGGACGGTGGATCTGAGCACATTACCCACGTTCCAGCAGAACGCGAGCGTTCCGCAGCCGAACGGTTTCTACACAGGTGAGGGTGACTGAGCCTATTCCGTGGAGCACGGCGATGATGACGATGCGACACGGCACAGAATTCGAACTCGGGTTGGAAATGGACAGTGCGGAGGTGCGGGGAGTGCTGTTTTACGAGGGCCAGGAGTGGAGCCGGGTGGTGTTCGATTTCTTGAATTGAATTTCTACGGGATATGTGATAAGATTGATGGATCTAGAGATTTTAGTTCGTCGGTCTAACCAGATGCTACTGTTGTTGTCAGGGATCCGTTGATCGATGGGCCTGGTGCCTTGGTAGCCCCGGGCGCGGGTAAGTCCGAGTCCGTCTCATCGGACAAGTCCGAACACAGTCACAGCACCTCTTCGCTCAAATATCAGCTTTTAATCTTGCACCGTCATGGCACCTTCCTCATGTCCCCCTTCGCACATTCCCCCTCCTTCGTAAACTGGGGCCGCACCTTTGCCTGCGAGCCCCTCGCCATATTCGAGCCGGAGAACGTCCGCCGTTGCCAGCTCATCCTCGACCTCGCCCGTCGCCAGCGCAGGGTCGTCCGCGCCGTCGGTGTCGGACACTCGCCCAGCGACCTCCCATGCACCTCTGGGTACATGCTCCGCACCACCAAGCTCGACCGGCTGCTGGAGGTATGCCGATTCCGCTGTGACGCGCACGCTCCGACTCATTCTGCAGGTCAACGTCGAGAAACGCTACGTCGTCGCAGAGGCGGGCATCACCCTCGACGCCCTCCACGCCGAGCTCGCCAAGCACGGTCTCGCCATGATCAACGTGGGCTCCATCTCAGACCAGACGCTCGGCGGCATCGTCACCACCGGGACGCACGGGACGGGTATCAATTATGGCATCATTTCGACTCACGTCATCGCTCTATCTCTCTTGCTCGCCGACGGAACCTGCGTGTCGTGTTCCCGCCAGGAGAGACCCGAACTCTTCGTGGCTTCGATATGCGGTCTGGGCTGCACCGGCCTTATCATGTCCGTCACGTTGCAGGTCGAGCCTGCGTTTCGACTCAGGGAGACGCATCAGACGATCGCGTTTCATGAGTGCATCCGAAATATGGACGCCCTGGTCAGGGCTGCACAACACGTCCGGATTTGGTGGTATCCAGCCGCAGACACCATGCGGGTCAGCTCTGCCGATCGGACGGTAGAGGTAAGCATCCCGTTCCGTCATGCGCTAGACGCCTCGCAGACCCTGCTTATTCCCCCGGTTCCTCGGATCTCTCTCCCCGTAGCCAAAGCGAATGGCGACCAGCTGGTTCTCGAATACCCTTTTGGGTTTCCACGTGCTCCAGTTTCTCCTCTTTTTGGGTCGCTACTTTCTCTCCCTCAACGTCTTCACGGCACGCTTTGCGGCATGGCTCGCCAAGGATCACGTCGTCAACGTAGACGATAGCTACCGGATATTCAATCTGGACGTCAGAGTGAGTCTGCTTTCGTTCGCACCCTCCCCCGCTTCCGGTAACCAAATACTGCCGAAAGTACCCCCAACACACGACAGAGTGGGCGATACCGTATGCGAACGCCCAGAGCTGTTTGCTGGAGCTCCATTCGTGGCTGACCAAAGAACTCACCGATCCCAACGGCTTACGACCGCACTTTCCAATCGAGATCCGGTTTTCGGACAGCGATGACATCTGGCTGAGTCCGAGCAACGGTCAACAGACCTGCTGGATCGGCATCGTCCAGTACAAGTGAGGGGTAGTCTTGTCGTCATCCGTGCGTCATTTGTCTGACGTGACGCAGACCATACGGGTTCGAGGTGCCGTTTCGCGAGCTGTTTCAGCGGTTCGAGGCCATTCTCTTCCGCCACGGTGGCCGTCCCCATTGGGCCAAGGCGCACCCTCTCCGGCCGGACACGCTGCGCACCTTGTATCCCCGTTTCGATGACTTTGTGCGCGTGCTGCAGGACGTCGACCCAGACGGGATATTCCGAAATGAGTACGTCCAACGCCACATCTTTGGCAAAGTGGGGCCCGAGTTTGGTGGGGAGGTGTTTAGGCGCGATGCAGGGCCACGATCATGAACGGTTGTTTCCTCCCTTTTTTTACTCGTTTTTCCTTTATCCTATATGGGCCTCATATGGCAGGTACACTTTGCCTATAGTATTTTCCGTTTACTGCACACGCACTCGTGCACATGCTCGTACTCATAAACCTAGCTGTTGTTTAATCGACGCTCTCACCAATCGCTCGTACTCCTAGATGCGTGCATTAGATCGCGTGGTGACGCACGACTGCGGAAAGGGCCGCGCACCGGCTTGTTATCGCGATAGAGCTTGCAACAGTCGATGTTGGCGCCACTCTCCAGGTTCGGTTCTGCCGAATACGTCTCAAACCCAGGGTGGTCGTGGGGTGGGGTCGAGATAGGAGGTGGGGTGAGATAGGAAACGCAGGACGTACCAGCAAGCATGGATATGACGCTCAAGAGCACTTTTTCGACGCTCTGAACGGGGCTCCACCGTTCCGAGGCCTGTTCATACATGGTCGGATCGTCGCCTGGGGTGTGCAAGATGGATATGCAGACGGTTCCGTCCGGGTAAACTAGAGCGAAGATGACGAAACGAAGAGTGATCCGGGAGAGGCGGGGACGTACTGTTTGGATGGAAGAGAGGCGGATCGAATTTCATCTTGAACGGCGAGAGGGGGTAGTCCGAGGGCTGGGAAAGGGCCGCCGTGATGCGCGGGTCAGCTCACGTCGCCGTCTCAGAGGTGCAAGAGCGTAGGTGGAGCGCCTGGATGCGGGGAGGGGAGGGGGGGCCATCGATACGTACAAAGGTGAGCTTGGCGACGAAGACGCCACCGTCCTAGAGTTGATGGCTCGATGTGGCGCGAGAGATGAAACGCAAGCAGGGACGCACAAAGGGCGTGTCCTTGGGCCCACATATCAGGGCTTCCCAGGTAAAAAAGTCGGACTCGGAGACGGGCCCTTGGTTCTGGGCGGTTGGGATGTGGGCGTTTTGGAGCGAGGGGAGACGTACCCGCCGTAAACATGCCGTCGGGGGAGCCTGGCGAGGATGTGAGGTCGGGAGGTGGGACGGGGATCCGACGAACCTCCCGAAGTGAGTTGCTTGTACTCCGTCATCAAGCGCCGTAGGGCGGTGGAATTACTTCCAGATGTCCTCGCGGTCATTCTGCCCTGCAAAGTGACGAAGAACAAAGACGAGACGGCAAACTCCGCTGCGACGGAGCTGCACCGCCTCCCGAATCACACACACCCTCTCGTCGGCGCAGGGTGCGATAAAACCGTGGAACCCTCTCGAGATCTGAATCGGACCCTGTGGCACATTTTTGCGTCTTATTTCGCCTTCGAAACGTTGCTGGATCCCTAATTTTCTCGGCGAGGCTTCTCCCCACCACCCCCTTGATGGTCGCCAGATCGAACACGACCTCGCCGGACCGGACATGGCACGGCTATTAGACATCCGTGGCGGCCTCCTTTCATCTGCCAACCGTGCTTATGAAGCAGCTGTTCTCACCCCACACGCCGTCGGCTTCCTTCCCCCTTCCTTGGGACGATGCCACGCTAGAAGGCGCGAAGACACACACTGCCCCGTCCATCTATCTTATCTCGGCGATAGAGCGACCGTACAGCCCCCCCGACCCTGCGCACCCAATGTTTGCCAGATATGAATGATGAGCACTCGCGACTTAGTCAGCGCACCCGAGGGCTGATAGAAATGGGGATCCCGGGGTTGGGGTTCGACGCCTGGGTGTTCCTGCGGCGAAAATGCGATACGCCACGCATGACCCGGCCGCGGTCCTGACTGAGTCCCTTGGCACGTATCTTTGGGGGGAGACACAGCTTCGAACATCATATGGAAGAGCATTCTATCGGCCGTGTTCCTGGTCCGACACACGGTTATGATATGGAACGCCTAGCGAGATGGTCTACAAATACACATCATCATGCATCGTCTAGAACGAGGCGTGGTACGACGTTCATCGCCATCAACTGTCGCATCTTTAGCGAGACCGTGGCTACCTGGGAAGCATGGCATGACCCACCTCCTGAAAGAGCAATTTAGCAGCGTAAGGAATCGTCAGCGTCGCCATCTTTTTCGAGCTCTTGCAATAGGAACACCACCCGTGATAGCCCATCAAGCCACACTCTTGGCAGGCGTTCACTTCGAACTTGTCAGACGATATCATCAAGCGCTCGAGCAAGAGCTGAGTTGCGCCGTAGCCGATGAGGCAATCTCGTTCCATCTCTCCGAGGCGCAGTCCTCCTTCTCGAGATCGACCCTCGGTAGGCTGCCGCGTCAGCGTCGCGCGTGGTCCTCTGCAGGTCTCTGGATAAGCAAGAACGAGGCACAGTTATTCTTGGACTAAACGGACCTTGCCCGAGCGTGCATCTTGTCCAAGACCATGTGTTCTGTGACAAGGATCAGTGGCGCACTCGACCAGAATAACAATGTTCTCACTCAGTTTCTGCAACAGAACATGAACGTGTGAGCGCTCTGCGAACGGAATTGGACAGTCGGTCACTTTTACCTGATAGTAGATGGGCCCAAAGTAGACATATGCTTCCAATAGTTCACCGGTGATGCCACTCGTCAGCATGTCCTTGCCAGCGTAATTGAAGCCGTGCTCGATCAGAATCCGAGACATGTCTTCCACCTAAAGGCGGTGCCATTGAGCTGGACCAACGAGCGAACTCCGATACGGAATACCTTGGACCCCCCGAATGCAGTTCCATATTGGAGCTTGCCACATAAAACACCCGCCTGAAATTAGGGGTGAACATATACTTGGGGGACCTGACGGGAAAAGAAAGATCACCTTTCCAGCCAATAGCTCGATCATCTTCCCGACGGTCATCCGAGAGGGGAAACCATGAGGGTTCATAATAGTATCTAGAATAATGGCGTCACTCCCTGCGAGCCAAGTGGGCCGCAACTTCCTACCAGGGTTAATGCCTTGGTCATTGAACGGCATGTCTTCCTGATTCACGATCAATCCACATACCCCTTTTTGACCATGCCGAGAGGAAAACTTGTCCCCCAATTCTGGCCTCCGCGTCTGGCGGATCAGGACCTTGATCAATGTCTGGTCATTTTCTGTGTCACTGATCATGACTTTGTCAATGTGCCCGGCCAACGGCGATTTGTAAATCATCGGCGTGTTTTTGTAAGGGACGGTGGCGGCTTGACCGGTGAAGGTGTTGTCATTGGCGTTCGTTGGGGTCTGCTTATTCACGTAGACGTCCCCAGGGTCGACCCTCTCACCAACCCCGGCAAGCCCGTCCAGTTGAATGATATCATACCGTTTTTGTATCGTGCCTTTCTCGTCGAGCGGCGCATCGGCGAGCCGGTCGAACCTAGGGAAGGATCCAGAATTCGGAAAATGTCTTTCCCCAAGAGGAAAAAGTAAACTTACGTGCCATTTGGGTATTTTCGGATGAGGGTTGCGTTCTTGCGCAGTACTTGACATCGTCCATAGCCACGGTCCAGACTAGCCTAGAACCGGTCCCCCCGTGAGCGCACGAATTAAGGAACGAGAAGCATGACCAACTTTATTAAGGATCAGCGCATCTTCGATATCGTACCCAGAGTAGCTCATGACGGCCACTGTCGCATTTTGGCCGGCGGGTAGGCGATCGTAGCCAATCAGTTCGATCGTTTTGGTCTTGACCATCGGTTGTTGGGGATAAACAGATAGGTAGAGGAGGGTGTCGATCCTATGGAACTGATTGTAGCCAATCGCGCCAATCGCTTGTTTACCCATGGCACATTGATAGGTGTTGCGTGGGGATTGATTGTGGTGAGGGTAGGGAATAAGTCCGGCAACGGCGCCTAGGATCGTGAATGGTTCAATCTCGAGATGCGTCGTCGCGGGGACGATGTCTGCCTCGTACAAGGCAATGTACGAGTCGTTCTCCTCGTTGACGTCGAGGTACTCTACAAGACCTCTGCGCAGAAAGTCGTCAAACGACATCCTTCCGGCTTTCAGTTGCTAGCCATGCATGTCAGGTTAGCGATCACTAACCTCATCACAGGAATCTGGCACTGACAGTAATGCATTCCGAAGTAACTCTCGGTACTCCGTTCTCGACAATAATCATCGGCCGGCAGATTCGACCCCCATCGCTTGCGATGTGAACGGCACGGTGATGGTGATTTACGTAGACACTAACAAACTCACTGACGCGTCCTGCCCTGCGCAGCCTTCGGAAGTTGGCAACAAACCGGGCGGGAGACCGTGTCAAACCGACGATGGTTCCATTTACGTTAACGACGAAAGTATGGGGACCGTATATCTCCGTGCCGGTTGACAGGCGGATATCTTTATAACATCCTTGATAAGTTTTTAAGTTGAGATCACGAAGGCTGGAACTCACCTTCCACTCCGAGCATGAAAGCTAAACGTATAATTGGTTCCTCTTCCACGTCTGTGGTGATGTGTGTCATAAGCGCGAGATTCTTTACGAGACCGCATGCTTCGCCTTCCGGGGTATCGCTGGGACAAAGCATACCCCATTGGCTGGGCTGCAAGGCACGTGGTCCGCTGACCTTGCGAGTCTTCTCAAATTGAGAAGAGATACGGGTCATCATTCCGAGAGCAGATATGAAACTCAGCCGGCTGAGAACGTGGGTTACACCGGCTCTTTCCATCTTGAATCGTTTCAGAGACCAGTTTCCCGTTGAGATCGCGCGAACGAAACCCGAGGTTATGTGGTCGCCCTGAAACTGCATGGTGTTGAACGCGTCGAATTCGTTCGTCCGTGAAGGCTTTTTCAAGACCTTGTCAATAGCAGATTTCAGATTGGCATTGAAGGTTTTGAACAGATCCTCGAAGAGCAGCGCCAACAACTGGCCAGCGCTTGGAACAGTTGGCGTGAGTATCGGAACAAACGGGGTGTGTTGGGTACCACGTACAGCTCTAGACGTTTGTTACCAACATAATCACGATCATCGACCATTTTTTCGTCGTCCATGGCCATGAGAACGCGCCGAGTCATAGTCGCGACAAAGATAGCCTTCGACCTGAAATCCAATCCGACGACGGACACATGGGCCAAGACGATCGTCGCTAGAGCCTCCAGTGCTTCCTCCCAGGCGGGCCTTCGTGGGCCCACGACCTTGCGATTAACCTTGACTCTAGATCCAACCCACTCCAGGGCCTGATGACGCGTAAATATACCGAATTTGGCGGCTTCTTCTAAATTCGCAGCAAAGGCGGACTTGTACGCTTCCGTGGTTCCGGCGGTGAGTAATAGGATTTCCTTGTCCGATTGGATGCCGAGAGCCTTGAGAGCGACGACGATCGGGATGTCCTCATGAAGCGAGTTGTGGCGAAGATATATCTTGCCCTTCTTAGTCGCTACATAGGTTTTGGACTTGAGACCGCCATGAGTCGAGCTAGACATGGGAACTCTGAGGCGTGATCCTGTATGAGACGACGCGCCGATGCTTACGAGGTGCAGGAAGCCTGGACGATGCCTTTGACGTGATCCGTTTCGACGATGATTCGGTTCTTGCTCAGCTGCTCCTGGACGAGAATGACCTTTTCTGTACCTTTGACGACAAAGTAACCGCCAGGATCGAGCGGACACTCAGTCATGCGGGCAAGCTGCGCTTCAGAACGCCCGGTCAGGATGCACTTGCTACTACGCAGCATGATGGGCAGACGACCAATGTTCACGTTTGGTCTTCTCACGACGTTCTTGCCGCGCGTGTACTGAATCGTGACAAGGATAGGCGCACTATAGGTTATGTCGCGCAGCCGACATTCGTGCGGAGTGATGCTCTTGTCGATGGCGTCTAAATCGGTGCGGTCTGGGAAGCCAACGTGGATGTCGGTGTATTTGAGCCAGAATCGGGGATCGACGTCCGAAGTGACCTTGCTGTTGGCTTTGACGATGTTCTTGATGTCGGTGTCGACGAAATAATTGAACGAGTCGATGTGTTGTTTGACGAGACCTTTGACTTTGAGGAAGGCGGGCAATAGGAGCCATTTGTCCTGTTGGTATGATAGGCTGTCGACGTACTACACGCTAGAGGTGTGCAATAGGCGTACCTCGACATTTTTAATCGGATCTGCCAGTCCGAGCCCACGCCAGTTTGTGCGGTTCAACTGTTGCCATTCTTCGTCTTCTGGGTCGACGTCCATCGAATCACTCACCGCTGCAGCAATATGACGATCGGCTAGTACGTAGCGGTGTGTGACCCCGGGCACCTCGAACAGCACAGTTGTTTTTGCACTTGGACGTGTGGCCTGGTGAAGATTGACCATCACAAAAGCTGCAGAAAGTCAACATTATAAGACAAACTTACGCCATATGCTGTCTGTAGTGCCAGCCCCTGTTGTTCATGTCATGCTTGGAGCCAATAATGGAATGCAATACCAGCCAATGCCATTCTGAAATAAAGAGCTGAAGTAATGTAGATATGTTCAATACCACAGATATAAATCACACATCAGACAATAAAAGACACTCAAAGAGAAGCATGCTCTTTGATTACCAACAGACATAAGAATACATTATATGCTATAATGAAGTCTCAATCTATACATATGATCTGATACTCATGCAGTCCAAGCAATGTGACCAGAAAGTCCAATAGAATCTGATAGTACAGAGATAAGGGGAGTGTAGTGATCTGACAAAACTGACCAGACATGAAAGAGACTTGCACAAAAGACAAAGTGATGAAAGTGATGCAGAGGACTCAATGCTGATCAGAAGCAGGAAATGGAGACTTGCAAGAAAGGCAGTAATGAAAGCAATACAAAGGCCTGACTAGAAGTGAGAGATAGACAACAGAGTAGCAAAAGCAACATGAGGACCCAATGATGACAGAGGCCAAGGACAACACTAAAATAAGCAGGATAAATGATGATGCAACTCTGTAAGACTGGACTCTATATGGCCTGATGACAGATTAGTGAGTAA
>JBBPKI010000792.1:0-17825 GCA_038089155.1 Nevesoporus exiguus
TCTCGAAGCGATGTTATATTCTCGGTCGTGCGTGTATCAATTGGTGTTGAATAATGAATAGAACAGTCTGACGTGTTCGTTGTCCATTTCGCTGGTGTAGGCGGATTCTGATAACGCGGAAGCGAACAATGCACTTCTAAGAGGGCTGAAGAAGAGGTACGAGGCGACCGGAAAACCGCCAATTTTCATACATACTGTGAGTGGCTACTGCATTTGGTTCTGAGAGATGAAGCTCACTAATGCGGGGTACTTCAGACTGGGAGCGGTAAGTAGCCCCTCGAGCGTGTGTAGTTGATCGTCCTAATCACTATATATTAGCTATCGTCATGGATAAAGCGCAAGGAGAATCCAATACCGAGACACCCTGGGACGATGCTGATGTAGCCAGACTAGCCACCATCCCAGACGACCAACTTCATAGGAACGTCGACGCGCCAATTCTTGCTGCCGATAAGGAAGGTGAGTGTTACACATTTGGCGATGCCACTTAAGCTTGCTCCCTCCATGCTGCGGCACCTTTACTTACCCATAGTCACTAGGATACCTGAAGGCGTATTTAGTGTCTCCTCCGACAATTTATGGGATTCCTGCTTCGAGACTGATGGATCTGGGTATCCAGAACACTCGCTCTATTCAAATTCCCATGGCCGTTGCTTGCAGTGTTGCCAGGAAGCGCGCCGGCTATGTCGGTCAAGGACAGAATGTGTGGCCTCACCTTCAGCTCGAAGATGGTGCGCTTGACGGTTATTCTGGTCTGTGGATTGTAATGCTTAGTCGTGTGACGGTGATTTGCAGCTGCGGATTTATATATCGTCCTTTACGACGCCATCCTGGCTGGCAAAGCTGGACATGGACCCGAGGGAACCTACTTCGCGGAGAATGGACACTACACGTTTATAGACATTTCAAAGAAGATCGGAGAAGCCCTCCTTGAGCTGGGCGTGAGCGAGACCGCAGAACCAAGTCCGTTCGACCCAGAGGACTTCAAGAAGTTCCCTTTCGTATGTGTCAATGGGTGAAGTACTCATGATGAAGCTGATAACGGTACACGTTGCTTTCAGCTTGGTCTCCTTGGAACCAACTGCAAGCTCAAAGCGACTCGGCTGCGCGCACTTGGATGGGAGCCCAAGCATGGCACTACCGAGGATTTGCTCAACTCCGTCAAGGAAGACGTCAAGGCGCAGTTGAAAGTTAACGCCTGAAGCTTTAAAGTCCAAAACCGCCGGACGATTGAGTTGAATGTATTATTGATCTTCCATGTGTACATTAGCTGCATTCCGACACGATGAAGAATGGCAGAATACTCCTTGTTGTAAGTGACTGCGTGGGCCATGCATTAGGGTGAGCGTTGGCGGGTTGTTGAATCCGAAGGAATGCAGTTTCTTCAGACGAGTCTTTGAGGAAAAGGCCGCAAATCAGTCAGAGCTAGACTCTCTAATAGCAGCAGGACAGGCGGGGAAATGACAACCTGTATGCCGCAGAGCCCTGCGATTATACATTTAGTGATTCGTTGTCCATGCACCCGGCCTCCATCTCGCACGCAAGTATGTCGTGACTCGGATCCAGTGTTGAGCCTCAGCCTCCTGTTCAGGCTGAAGTGCTGCCACAGCCAGGCACCGGAGAACTCCGTTCCTGTCACGCTGTTTCTAGCGTCTGTTGGATGTGTAGTTCTTCCTGCATCTGCTCACGCGGGCCGAAGAGTACACTGGTACTGAGCCGAGCATCGCTTTTCCTTGCTCTCCCTTTTCTTCTTCATCAGCGGTGCAAAAGCGTGAACTCGGCATGTTGTCAGTGTCGTGTCGCCGTTGTTTTGATGTCTTTGATTTGTGCAGGGGCCACAGGAACGGTCCGTAAAAGGGGAGGAGATAATTACGGCAGTCGAGTAGAATCCCGCAGGGGCGATACAAAGGCAGTGGCTGATGTCAACCCCCTCAGACCCACACCTCTCCTTCTGGTGCGACGGTGAGGACCCTCGACCCAGTTTACACGGGAGCGGCTTCATGCTAGTCGTCGCAGCGGATGGCCTGCAGTAAATTCACGTCATGCGACAAGGTAGCAAAGCTTGGCCTACAGACTTGGACTCCCTTGTCTTATCCCATCCGCAAGGATCGTCGCTTGAATGGCCTAAGCGCGAAGGGGTACTCAGGGCCCTTCCTGCCCTGGAACGGAGTTTCAGGTGTTCTGCTGCACTGCTCTTCAATCATGATGCCGATGGGTCAGTAGCAGTGGTATCGCTGTTCATGAGATTGAACAAGAGGGCGCAAAACAAAGAACTGATCAGCATCCTAGAAGGAGTCGAAGACCAATTTCAGTAATGGAAGCAATCCCGATTTGGGAAACTTATACTTGTGTGAAGGTATGGCCGCATTAAATTACAAGGGCGCCCTGAACAAGGAGATAGAGATACCGTCCTCAGGTCCATAGGGGGACATGTGGCGGGTTCAGCGGCTGGCTTGACGTTTGCCCCCATCCGACCCCCCTACATTTTTCCTCCGTCTCCTCTCACCCTCCACCACTTACCGCGTCGAACCACAGTCGCGGCCATGACACCGAGCATAACTGATGTTATGCATCGTGGACGAGGTCACCCAACACCGGCATTACTGCGGGGCCACAGCGGTGGTATGGTGTTCGTCTCGTTTCTCTCAGAAAACCAAGTTATTAGCGCTTCCGACGAGGACAGGTCCATTCGACGATGGAATGTATCAGACGGACGTCATAAAGTCCTAAAGGAGCTAGTGTTGTTTGCAGTCGCTGCCTCGCCAAACAAACGTCTGATGGCCGTAGGAGGGAGAGACGGGCAGGTGAGATTGTTGGACCTTGGGACGACCGGCGGAGACTTTATCAAGTCGGACGGGAAACACGAGGACGTGATCAGATCGTTGTCCTTTTCGCCGGATTCAAGCCACCTGGCAAGTGGCGCGCAAGACGGGACGATGCTCGTATGGTCCACAGCAACGCTCGAGCGAGTCGCTGGTCCGTTCAAGGGGCACAGAGACGCCGTTTGGCAGATATGCTATTCCCCAGATGGAAAGCAAATCGCAAGTTGCGACCGGGAAATGATCCAGATTCGGGACAGCACGAGTAACACCCGAGTTAAAGTGACCCTCGACGTGCAAGCTTGGTCGCTTGCGTGGTCTCCTGACAGCAACTGCATCTTTGCTGGGTGCATGGACGGCTCAATCAAACGTTACAATCCAAACTGTGGAGCACTGCTCGCTTCGTATACGGGACACTGCGATGTTGTTTTCTCGATTGCGTTGTCTCACGACGCCAAATTCATCGCAACCGCATCGTGGGATAAGACTGTCCGCCTCTGGGAAGCTACTACTTTCCAACAAGTTGGACCAACCCTTCCGCATGATGCACAAGCATATTCGATCTCCTTTTCGCCCGATTCCAGTCTTCTTGTCAGCGGAGCGCGCGATTCGAACGTCCGTGTTTGGAATCTGAAGACTGTCGCTCCTGCCCTCTTTGATTTCTGCCCCTTAAAACCTAACCGAGGGCCAGTACGTTCATCCATGTCTACTCATGCACTGGATGTCGTGCCTAACTCTGGTGTAGGCGAAGAATGGTTTTCATCTTCCCTGGGGAAAACCTGTCAAGGATGCCGATTTCGGTCATGGGAATAACGACTCACACAGTCCAGCCGCTGTACGTGTTCCTTGAGCCTCCTTTGCAGCCGATGCGCATAATCTTCTCTCAGCGCATACAATCACCCACGGGTGATTCTGAAGAAAACCCAGAGGATACTGGACCTAGCCCTACTGAGAGCATCGGTACGAGTATTCGCAGTATCCGGAGTATATTGAGCACGAAGCGCGCGCGGAGCAGCACGGTAAATCAGTGAAGCTGTCGAGTCCTACTAGTTGGCTGACATCCCCTTGCGTAGTTCGTTTGTCCGCGAACTCCAAGTGTAAGTTTACTCCGTTTTCCAAAAAATTGCTAACGCTTCGTGGTTTACCATAGCCCTCCACCCAAGGAAGTAGTGGTGGGTACACAGACAATGAGTCACTGAAGTCTGTTTCCTCCCGTCGTCTTGGGGTAAGTTATTATGTGAAATAGACCGTACAGGGCTGACGAACGTTTTAGCCTTCGCCAAGTCCAATAAGAACAAGAAGACAAATGAGCGAAAGCGAAAACAGGAGTCTCATCAAAGAAATGTAAGCGTTGTTACAAATTCCTCAGGTTAATAATTTATTTCGTACGGCAGTCGATCGATCCCTAACCATGACCTCACTGGCAACATCATGCCGGAGGGCAGAAATCCGATCTCTGGAGGCAGCCATGGCGATATCTATAGAGGCACGCTCAGTATGAATGGAATGGTCATGCGAGTTGCGTCATCGCATTAGCTCATAACGCCATAAACTGAAAGGCACATAGGTTGCGATTAAAGTAATTAAAAAGTATACGGCCCAAGGCGACGATCAGTCGAAGCAGAGGGTTCGTACTATAGAATCATCGCACGCCTTTGGGATCAATCCCATTCACAGCGCCTTCGTCGGGAGATCAAATTATGGACGAAGCTCGACCACAAGAATATCATACCATTGCTTGGAACAACCAAAGATTACGGAGACTTTGCCGCCATGGTCTGTCCGTGGGTCGAGAGCGGCACTTTAACAGAGTATATAGACCGTCGGAACAGCAACCTGACAGCGCCACTGAGATTTAGTATAGTAAGCGTCTCCACTGTCCTGGCGAGCATCTTTGAATCTCTCACTACAGATCAACGATGTCGCTTTGGGACTGCAATACCGTAAGTGATGTTCTGCTCGATGCCTATGCCGTCGGTAACATGTTTCATTCGCTCCAGTGCATGCCAAGTCTATCGTACACGGCGATATTTCTGGTGTACGCGTGGCTTTGCATTCGACGTTTATGCTGACTCACGTAAATATTGCAGTCAAACATCCTTATCTATGGCAGCGGTAGAGCCTGCATCGCTGATTTTGGTCTATCGATGGTCGTAACTGACATCGAAGAATCCTCGATGGCGTTGACGTACCAGATTAAAGCAACGATCCGCTGGACAGCCCCAGAATTGCTGGATATCCGCGAACCCACGAACGAAGGCGAGAATGTACCAAAGATCTTTCCGACGATGCAGAGCGACACATATTCATTTGCTGGCATCATGCTCCACGTGCGTGTCCAGTCTCCTCTCATTTGGTGGTCTGGCATGACTGTGAATAAGGCTAACGTCCGTATTACCTCTTCCTTTTCGACTTTCGACAGGTGTTGAGCGGTAAACGACCTTACCACCACCTTTCCCGTGACGAACAGGTGATACTGGCCGTATCGAGGGGCGAGCGCCCGAGACGTCCTACTGTCGTCACGGACGACCAGTGGGAATTCATGATGAGCTGTTGGTGTTTCGAGGTAATGAATCGGCCTTGCGATTCGGCCGTGGTGGCATTCGTCCATGAACAGCTTCTCGATGTCGTCGCCGCGTCCTCGTGTTGCGAGTCAGCGTTGCGGACACTGGATGAGACAGCGAGCGACCATGACGAAGGGCGCTAGCGGGGGTTTCGATTTTCTGGAGGTCGCTGAATGGACGTGGATGGTTGAGTTTTCGTTTGTGATGGCATCGCTCGATGTCGTCCCGTGTCGTGGCGGTGGACGCTAGGGGCACTGGATGAAATTGCGGGCTACGATGACAAGGAGCACTGGGGGGGATGGGGGAGGTTCGTCGGATGGACAGTCGGACTTTTTTTCTCGTGACGGCACGTTTCTGTATGTTTGGGCTCTGCTGTCGTTTGAGTACATATACTTCAATGGACGACTTGTCGTTCGCTGGCACGTAGACCATGTCACGAACGCTTGCTAGTACTACTAACTTGAATATACATGCCCGAGCATCTTCTTTGCGCGGTCATTCATTTGGGTTTTTCAGAAGACAGGATGCGAATAGGCTCAGAGTCTTAGAGCAGTTGAGCGATAATGTTCAACGTAAGCCTTAGTGAGTCAATGGAAAACCCGCGGTTGGACCCAACTCCCGAACTGGTTCACACAGCGGGTGCGGCGTCCAACGAGCCAAAACTTTTACTAATGTCTCTCCCTGTAGACATCGTACAGATTTTTGCATCCACACGACGACCCCCTCTGTCCAGGCCTTGCATAGTTTCGAGTTTGTCGACGCTTGTATGATCGTCGACGCGGCGCGAGTGATGGGAGAAACTTTTGGAGTTCCACTCACCGCCCACGTAGCGCTCCACGCTGAAAGCCCTACTAGGACCCCCTCGACGACGCGCTGGGTCCTGTACCCAATACGTATACCCTCCGCGATACCGAATGCAACGGCCTTTTTGTGTAATAGCAGTTGTGCGCCGCGCGGGGGGTGGTCTGACTGCTTACACGCGCCTCCGAGTCGAGCTCGGAGCAGGCGATTGGCCCGAGTGTATATATCATCGTGGTATTCATTCGATGTTTTTGCCTTTCGCTGTGAATGGCCCGGACTATGCAAGGTGATCTGGGTGCTCAGTGAGACGTCGACGTCGCCGAGGCATGTGAGGCTGACCGATCTGCATCTAGGAGACAAATCCAGAAGTGATGATACGATGTACTATGCCAGACCAGTTCTCTATCAAGACACAGTCGCCGAGGTCGATAATGGCAAGATGATAGAGGATTGCCCAGAAGGTCAAAAGCTCATGGATGAGTAGGCAAAACGAAATGAGCATGCGCAGGACTAAATTCAATAATAAAGCTTGAAACAGACCCGAGATGTGAAGAGTTACAAGACGTCGAACGTACGTACTCTGTTCAGAATATCGGTCAAGGTAAAGCTCTCCCGAAACTGCACATTGATCATGGCGTCCGCCGCAGCCCGCCTATAACCCACCACACGTCCATCCACCACCTTCAGCCTGAATAATAGTCCACCGAATGGCTGTCTAAGACGCGCGACAAACCGTCTTGCTCGTACCTCTTTATCCATTGGCGTCGTTTGGACGGGAGCAAAGAATATAGGCGATTCAGGCTCAGGAAGAGGCAAGTCGTCGATTTCCACATCAATTTTGTCGCCAGAGACCTCTTTGTCATCAATTTCTTGATCAGAAATCTCTTCGTCATCTACGTTCGGAGAGGGCAGTGACATTGCATTGTCCTCTTCGAATGCGCCACTGTGCATGTCTTCTTGCTCCAAAAGATTGCCCAACCAAGGGTGAACAAGGTAGAGAGTCCCAAGCCGGGAGAGGTCGTATTTCGTCCTGATCTCTACCGCTCCCAGTGCATCGGTATCTGCGCGATACAAACGGCCCGAGCTTGCTCGATATGGTGAGAGGTGTGGAAGCCGGATAGCAATACATGGGAGTGTCAACCGACTCTCTGCGAACCTAGGTGTAGAAAGCTCCCGAATACGGTCATATAGCCTGATTGCCACATCGAGGTCAAGGGGAGAGGTATGGGATGCGCTAATAATCACCTCCATCTCGGCATCTGGAATGTAGCGGGGGAGGTGTGACGATGCTGGCCCGTTGAATACAGTGATACGGGCGGGCAGGCAACTGTTGAATGGGCCAGACTCCCCAGACCACGCCAAGACCCCTACATCGCCAGATCTGGTGAGAATATTTGCCAGTAGACGCCCCATGGCACCCTCCCTTTCACCATATATCGCAGGTATACCGGTGACCGAAAAGATGCCAAGTAATGAGTATGCAGCATCCTCTGGTAGAGTCGTCTTCCGGGTCGAGGCAAGACGGAGTTTCTCTCGAATGCTGCTCAACCCTGGCCGAAGTGCTATCAATTCTGTGGCCGACACTCCCGTAGCCTCTTCCATCTCTGAGATGATTTCCGGCGAATCCTTATGGTTCGGCAACTCTAGGTTCAGGTATAGAGTCCAGTCTTCGGTGTAGAACAAAACAACCTTTGCGGCGATGTACTCCTGGAGGGTCCAGGCACGGGTATTCCAGATGCTTTTCATCAGAGCCCCAAGCTGTGATAAGGAATGGACTCCACGGAGGTAAACAATAGTCAAGGCAGATCCCTCGTACCACTCGAACATGGCCACCAGAGCTTCCTGGAGGATAAAGTGATCGGACTTATTGATGCAACACGTATCGCTCCATGCCCAGGTGAACCCTGCATGCTCGACGATCCTGCAGAATGTTTGCAGTTTGTCGTGAGTGGGAGATTGGTCAAGGCCATACACCGAAGTGTGCATGACCTGCTGGAATGATGGTTCGCCGTCCTCCCACTTGTGCGACAACATGACATAATGGAAATACTGCCGTATTTCACGCTTGATCCAGGCATAGTCGATGCGGGTCGTCATGGATGATATGAGTTGATTAAAGATAGGCGATGATTCAAATGCCAATGCCTGTTCCGTTCTATTGTAGAGACGCCCGTTGGTTGTATTTATGAGCTCGCGGGGTAATCGATGGGTAATCTTGTAGACAAGTTTTCGGATCGTCGCTCGCGTGCTGGACGGCCGGATGTACCTATCACCAAGCTCTATAGAATGATGTAAATACATCATTCCTTTCATGTAATGGGGGCGCAACCCACGTTGGACCTCCGGATCGGGCGACTGCTCTATCTTTGATAGCATCACCTCGAACGCACTAACTGCATTCTCGTAGTCTCCTCCCTTGTGAAAAGCAGCGTGCTTCACCTCATAGCCCCAGTGTGACGATGAATCTAATGCGATTACCTCGAGTAGCAATATGGCCGTCATGAGGACAAACTTAATGTACCTGGTTTGTGTCATCCAATGCCCGTTCCCACGACCCAGTTGCCAAATATGCCTTGCTTCGTTTGACGAGAATGCCTTGAGGAGAGGGAGGACCGAGAGATGAGGCAGTCGTATAAAGAGAGATAGCTTCTTCGTATTGGTGCCCATCTGCCGCTATATCTCCGAGGTCCTCCGATTTCTTAGAGGAACGCTGCTTGAACTCTGGCAGAATCATTACATAAGCAGCGACACCACAGGATGCGCCACCACTCACCGGCAGCCCACTCGCGATGATCACAGTCAAGGTTGATTTCTTCCCCTAGTTCCCTTGCCATTTGGTGAAAACACTCCACCGCATCTGTTATATGATCGATCGCCTCGAGATGCTCACATGCGACCTTATAAACTGCCACCCTGGGGAGCGTGAACTGCAAAGAAATGCGATGTCAATCCCTTGCTAGCTATAGGAGGATTGAAGATTGGAGGGAAGATACTCACATTAGCCGCGGAAAGCACGGCGACTTTCCACGGGTGACGAGTCAGTTTTGCTTCCGCCCATTCCCTCAAGAGCAGCAACTGCGTGGCGTTGGAGACTGGGCCGTTGTTATTTGAGGGAGCGGAGAGACGTCGCTGCATGAAGTCTGACCGGGGAGACTAAGCACACGGCGGACGAATAAAGACCAAACATACTACAGACCCACTCGGTCATGGGTCCGCTCGCATTAATCTCACCCCTCAGTTCACTCATCATTTCGGAGAAGCACTCGGCTGCGTCTGTGATGCGGTTGGTAGCTTCCAGACGTTCGCATATAGTCTCATACACGGCAAACCTCGGAGCAATGAACTCCAAACAAAGAGCATCAGGCCAAGGAGACAGAATAAAAGGAGGTACTAACGGAGACGGCAACAACCAAGGCGTCCCTCCAGGGGCGACTCGTCAATATCGCTTTTGACCATTCCTTCAAAAGCGGCGCTAGTTTACCACCAAGCACCGTCGATCTAGTGTCTCGAGGTAAGTTTGAGGTCGTGTCACTCTCCGGAATGGAGAGGCATTGCTGTGTGAAATCTGACGAAAAAGGTTGGTCACGGGATACACAAACAGTAAGAACGTGAACTCACTGGAAACCCACTCCACAACGGCTTTGTGCATGTATACCTCCTCTTCGAAAATATCTACTAGCTCGAGAAGGGATTCACCTGCATCTTTCGTCCGGTGCGCTGAATATAGGGCTTCGCACAGACGCTGCCAAATTGTGACGTCGAAATCATGAAGTTTCCAACCAGATATCTGTCGTAGATGGTGAGCGATATTGCTACAGCGTAGCAGAAAACTCGCCAGTGAAACCACGAAGAAAGCGCGACTGGGGTGAGCTCGTAACTGGGCACGAGCATGCTCGAATGACTGTATTGCGCCCTCATGATCACCACCGTCCATACGCGAGTTTCCTACGAGAAGGTGCATGTAGGCCTACTGACAACGTGAATGGTTATATTCGCCACACGGCGTGTTGTGCACGTGCCTGAACCACATAGAATATCGGGTTGTATTGCACAGTAGCGATGAGGTCGTCCATGCGCGAGATCGCGTCGACTCGCTCTCCGGCCATGAACACGATGATGGCCTAAGCACGATGAGTAGTCAAATGGTGCCCAAGCACGGAAACACGGACCTTGACGAGAAGGAGAAAAGTGACATGAGAAGAATGAAAGCGCTCAAAAGCAATGTCGCAGCATCGATAGGCCTTGTGCTTTTCGCCTTTGCCGGCATGCGCCACGCTCTTCGCGATGTAGCTGATGATGGACGGCTGAGCGTCGATCGCCTTGGCATATATTAGTGGGGACGACAGAAAAGACAATCGAGCAGAGCACACCCTCTCTGCATCAACCAGCGCCATGTCCCACTTTTGCAAACGAGATCGAATGAGAGCCCGGCAGGCGAATGCGTGATTGCTTGAATACTGTGACGTAGCCATCGCTGTGGTTAATGACGCCTCTGCCTTTTGGAGTTGATCGTCCTTCCAAGAGTCGAGGATGGCGTCATCGATCTGGATATCAGGCTCCTGGAGAGTTGGGTGTAGACAAGACAGATCGATGGAATCCTATGCGGAAAGACGGGTAAAGATGTTCAGACACGCCATGATGCAGCGAGACGCGAGACTTACGGTAGTGTGGAACAAACTTTCAACGATAGTTTTCCCACCACCACCGGCAATTGCAATAAAGTGGTCATCCGAAGAGATTGCGAGGGAATATATATCCTGAGGGTGTTGGATTTGACTGAGCTGGGTTTGCGTGCGTGTGTCCCAAAGCGTGACCGTGTCCTTTGTATTAGCATATGCTACGAATCTTCCGTGCTTGGGTAGAGCGATGCACGAGCGCGAGTTAGCATTCTGGACAGGCCATTGAGAGACTGTCGAGCCAGTGGACACGTCAAATTCCTTGATGTCCTGCTTGGTTACAACAAAGAGGTGGTTGTTGAACCAAACGAGGCCAGTGTTGAGGGTCGGGATTACTTCCGCTGCGATCTCGATGATCAAGCTACCGTTTTTGCTGTCCCAGATTTGAACTAATTCTCGAGTATAAGTGGCCGTCGCGATGCGGTCTCCGCTGGGCGAGTACTTCGCTGCGATGACGAAATCTGTGTGGCTGAGTGTTTGGACTTGTTTACGACTCTGGATATCCCAAATCGTGGCTATGCAGTTTCCCCATGCGGACACGAGCTGGGTCGAGTCCAGCGAGAAATCAACGCCGAAACAGCGGTAAGAGGTCTCCCAGCGGTGGTAGACTTGTTCGTATGTGGCCCCGTCCCACACGAAAACCCCTCTAGAACCTGTCCCCGCAGCAATCCATTTCCTGTCCTTGGACGTGGCAAGACACCAAACGTCATCCGCTGGCATTGTTGCCACTTGTTGGGCGTCTTGCACTCGCCACACTCGAACCCCTTGGCCACCGCTTAGGAGATGCTTGCCATCCGCAGAGAATGCCACTACAGATGGCGAGTTACCACTGTCGATCTTGATTTGCTCCAAATGGCCTGGTCCAATAGTCAGCATACAAGTAGCACCACTTCCCCAGTGCGCACCACTCATCATCGACAGTGAGGACCAGAGTAGCGGGACGGTAGGGATCAAAGAAGTTGGGGTCCATAGTACGCCTCCAAGGCTCGTATTATAAACACACACCCCTTACTAATATGGATAGTTGCACACACACCATGCATCGTGTTTTCTGCCCTGCTTCATCGGCGTGTCTCCCCCTATGAATTCGTTTTTCCGATGACTTATCGCGTTCCGATATTAAATCTTCCGAATCAGCCCGTCGCGGACCTATAGTCCACAGGCCCCCCCACCTTCGATGCTGACGCGCACATATGGCACTGATGTCTCGCTACACCCATGCCGTCCAGTAGATCCGATCAAGTCGCACAAGTTCTCTGCAACCACTGGGGGTGAATTGGCATTCCAACTTGCCGTGTCGCACCAGCTAGGGGTCGTAGACCTCGCCATTCCCGACGATCCAGTTCGACGGAAAACCAGAGAACAACCCAAGACTTCTGCAGATGAAAGACAGAAGCGACAGAACGAGTGTACAGAGATAGGACCATAGAACTGACATCCACCGAATCTGAAGCCGCAGAGTGGCCGTGGCAAATCGCTATCACACGTTATCAAGTAGGGTTGAATGGATTGTATGATCATGCTGCCCTCTAGAGTGAGCTCACATGAGTCCTTTTGTTTGATGCTTGAACTGGTTCAGACTGTGGTCATTGCATGCAGCGAATTGAGGTAATACACTTGTATGTGGAACAACGGACATCATGGCGTTGTTGGAGAACAGCCCGAATCAGGTACACACGTAGTGTTCACCCTTGGTTCGCCCGCTACCTTCCTTATTTGGATAGTACAGTTACTTAGTCGATCCTGCCCGTTCCTGCTTTCCTCCAGTCTCCTACCATCGACTGGAGGTAAGCAACTCGTACTAGTTACTCGTTACATGTCCTTACTCACACACTGTAGTCCTTACGGACTCATGTTTTAGGTAGCTAGCAATCTCAGTCTCTTACCGTCGACTGGAGTCCTTACCGACTCGTGTTCCAAGTCGATGTTCTTTCACAAATAATGGTCCGGGATTTCGGGCTCCCTGGAGTGAGTGAACTCTCATTGGATGCTCCAGCTTCCCTAAGTCGCGTCTGCATAGATGGCAGTGGCCAGACATTGCAGTATCGTCATGTTCCTGTTGTTTCGACCACTAAGGTTCGACTCGGTTCAAAAACAATAAGCCGCTGGTCCGTTCAAGGAACAGGGACGTCGTTTGGCAGATCTCAAAACATTGTGTGATGCGACCGGGAGCTGATCCGGATCTAAAGCAGCGCGAGCAGCACCGTGAAACGTTGCGATCGTGGTAGTGGAGCGCTGCTCGCCCCGTATGATACATTCAGACAGTTTTCTCGATTGCGTTGCCAAGTTCATTCACCGCGGCCGCTCCGTAGGATAAACCGTGACCGTCCGCCTCTACCACCTTCCAATAAACTTCACCAGCTCTTTTACATGATGCCGTGAGCGCCTTCCGTCTCATTTTTGCCTGATCTGCCATGGCACCTTATCAGCGGAGCACAGTACTCGAATTCGTCCGTGTGGGGGACATGAGGACTATCGCACCTGCCCTCTTCGATTGAGGCTGCCCCTTAACTGGTGACTAGTACGTTCATCTATGTCTAGCTATGTGCCGAATTTCGTGTCTGACACCCTGGTGCAGATATAGGATAGTTTACATCTTTCCTAGGGCAACCTATCAAGGGTGCTTACTTCAGTCATGAGAATGACGGCGCATATATTCCGAGTACTGTGCGTGTTCTTCCAGCCTAGCATACAATCAATGTACTCATCCCGCCTCAGTGCACGTAATCACATACAGATGGAATGCTGAGCGAAGTGGTCCGGTGAGTCAAGGACAAAGCCGTCGAGTACTGCCAGTTGCTTGCGCCTCCAGTCCTCTATCACTGCAATACCGCC
This sequence comes from Nevesoporus exiguus, assembly GCA_038089155.1. Classification (NCBI taxonomy): domain Eukaryota; kingdom Fungi; phylum Basidiomycota; class Agaricomycetes; order Boletales; family Boletaceae; genus Nevesoporus; species Nevesoporus exiguus. Next base: position 13,696 of record JBBPKI010000792.1, read on the forward strand.
CGACGACCATACTGTTGGTGACACGTCACATTTATTCCAGTACGCTCCAACACTGTCGTACGTGGCGACATTTCTTGTGTACGCGTGGCCCTAGCTTGGACGTTTGTGCTGGCTCAAGACTTTGGTGCCACCGAACATCTTTATTTATCATAGCGGTAGAGTCTATATCGCTCAGTTTCGATGGTCGCAAACGACATTGAATAATCCTCGGTTGCATTGACGTGCCGAGTGGAAATAACGACACGTTGAATAGCTCCTGGGCAATTGGATCATTTCTAACCCGTGAACAACGGCGAGAATGCACTCGGGGTCTTCAAATGCTCGTTAGCACTCCAAAGCTACGTTTATCCATCCACTTTTCTTGCGCGATTGTCCATCTGATTCGCCTAGAAAACTAGATGCGAGTAGGCTCGAAGCAGCAAGGACAACTGAACAGGCTTGGGACAAATTTAGGGCCTTGAGACCCAGCTCACAAGCCGGTTCGCATATACTGTACATGATAGGCTTGGCCAGTTCAACGAGAAGGGTTCTCCGAGCAAACCGAAACTTTCCCCCGGTCTCGTGTAGAGTATATCTATATCTCTCCGTACCCTTTCTCCTTGTACACATTTCGCATCTGCACGACGACCTTGTCGAGGCCGTGCAACCATTTGTCGAGTTCCTCGCTAACCCTGTCGCCAGCGACGGACGCGCCACCGTCTGGATCCGCAGCGAGTTTGGCGTAGAAATCTTTGCGGTATGGGCATGCCTTCATCGCAATCTAAAATGAGAAAAGCCAGCGTCAGCGCATCACCCACGTCGCCCCCCGCACCATGTCAAACCAAAACACAAGGGCAAAGAAAAGGAAGAGCCATGGAAGCAATAGAGAGATAACACACCGAAAACACGCTCCTCACGACGATATTGTGATGCTTCTTCAAGCTCGCATCGTATCCGGTGTTAAACGCCTTGGCGAGCTCGACGGTGTTGTCGCTTTGAGCAGTGTGAAGGGCTTGGTGTGTGAAAGAGAGTCCGCGGAGGAGCCATAAGAGGCCATCTGTCGCGGGTTTTTTTTTCTCGGTTTGTTCGTTGAGCGTGAGGAGCTCGAGGGTGGGGGATTGAGCAGAATGGGCGAGGTATCGGGTGCGGACTTTCTATTAGATTGGATGCAGAGATGCAGGTTATAAAACACGGTCGACGTGCAAAGAGGAAAAGGAGACATACGGTGATATTTCCGTCGAGATCGCTCACCACAGGTCCGAACGCGGGGTTCTCGAGGAGTCCTGTTGTGTTGTAGGTGTTGGGTGATCAGTGTGGTTTGCTCTCTTTTTGATGCTAATTGATTGAAGAGATACGTACTAAACAAGCGCACGACACCTTCGGATGCCTCTAGGAAAGCGAGCGTATCGACCCCTTGATCTGTGATGGGTACATCGGCAAAGGACTAGAGATCGGGAAGATCAGAGAAGGTGGATGACGGTCAGCTATGATGGCCCAACATCAAGTCTAAACTCGCCTTTATGGTTTCAAGAAAGGGCGGCATCGTTGTCGTGCTACGTGCCCGAACGACGCGGATAGGCGTGAGCACATGTTTGGGACTTTTGCTGATATAAGTCAGGCGTAGATTACGTGATCGAGCCTCGAACAGTCCAGGTCGTTGCCCTGCGCATCGCACGCTGCCACCCAAACACTGCGATTCTAAATCCACTGAAGTGGGTCGATTTAGATGGCGCAAACACTCAGATGAGAACGACATCGTCTGAAGTAGGAGGCATGTGTCTTTTATTCCTAGAGATGAAATTACTCGCAGGACCGAAGACGAGGATGATCAACCTTGCCCTGACATTTCGAATTTGTTCGTGTTGCAGGATAGTTCCTCGGCCAGGAATACTATGCGCGTGCGCCCAGTCTACCTGGCGTGAGAGTGGTGAGTTGTCTCTTCATATAGAATTTGCACGAAATGTGGACGTCTGCAGTTAGCGGGTTGAACCCGATGCTCGCCTAAAAACCAATGCATCGTGTCACACAGGCAAGGGATCCGAAAAGGCAGACCGATCATCTCAGTTCGCTTCGCGACCAACACTACCACCCTGACCCTCCAAATACAAGGACATCCAAAAGCTGGTCTCGGTTCACTTCCGTTCGCATACGCTTTTGATGTGACTCATTCACGCATGCACAGGGAGATACTATATGAGTCACTTCAGGGAACTGGTTGCTATAATTATAACAGTCCTTCCTGCCCCGCTTCACATGCTGGCGATGCTCGTTTCACTGAAAGTTGAGTTAACGTGATAAACCTTTTTTTCTGCCACAGGTCACATAAACTCAGGGTTGTTCAGCGACCTCGATCCGTGGCCCTCGGTATGACTGCCCACAAAAGGTGTCATTCCGACTGCAGATCATGAGTATAATAACATCTTACCGCGATTTCATGGTAGGAAATTGAATCAAACACTCAGAGGCCTGAGATGAATTGCACGTTGACAGCTGATATATGTGTAATGAACACATGAATCTCACAAGCCATTATCAACGTCCTAAGACCGTGAGAGTCATATCTATGTTAGCGTCTTACGCAGATCCCTGGATGCTTGTCGTCAACGTACATACATATTCCAGGACGAGCACGTAATGTCTTCCCGCTTCATTGAGCGTGATCAAACGACTCATCGTCACAGCAACCAGATTCATCCCTTTGTTTTCTATCAGCGCGCTAACAAGATCATCAGTACGAACTTCTTTCCCTCAGGCTTCTACCGAGGCCCACGGAGCTCAAGTAATTGGAAGCATTCACGTGAACACTCCATGCTCGACGGGTTGCCAAGACTTCGTTTCCCCATCAAGGGAACTTTCCGAAACCTCATAAGGGTCTAATCCCACTCCTCTGGCGCACGCTTTCGTTATAACTACCCACCCCTATGATCAAGCGGGGTTTGCGCCGCGGAGGTCAGGAACCTGGACGCACTGCCAGCGCGCTAGCCTCGTTGTGGAATAATACCCTCTTCAAAGGTAAACGCAAAAAAATTTTATAGATGGCATACTTGAATTGTTCTACCGTGCCCCATTGAGCGGTTCCCTGACAAGTTTACTCCGCGAGACGCGATGTGACATTGTCGCTCGGTACGCACCGCAACGGAATGTGAACGATACCTATGACAGAGCCAGATCCAAAAGACAGTCCGATGTTTTTTCTATGGTTGATCATCCTTTCTCACTGACAGAACGAAACTTGGTACAGTCGACTATTTCATGATGCGTGGCATTGTGCAACTGTATTCAGGTTCTCTTCTACCCCAAATATATTGACTTTTATCGTTCCCGTTGCTATGAGATAGTGCACTGTACATGAGACGCGACCTCAATTCCAGTGTCAAATACGGCTTCGTTCTCCGCGCAATTCCAGCTGCCCCTTTGATCTACTCCTCGTTGAGACGTCCGTGGCGGCGCAGGGTCTGATAAAAAAACCTGGAGAGCAAGACGATAACCGAACCTGTGAATGCCAGTGAAGGCATGCTGCGGGCACGACGACGGGACGGCGGTATGCATACATATTATTACATCATGTATGGGCGCGCAGGGAAAACATTCATGATTAAATAACGTTCACCGAACCTCAAAGACTGCACGAAACAAAGGACAGCGATCCAGCCCTCGAGCCTCCCTGCCGTAAATCAAATATCTAGGTCAGTCCACGACAGATTCGCCCGCGCAGCAACGAAGTGCATTAAAAAAAAAAGAAAAGAAAAGAAAAGAAAAGAAAGGCGAAGAAAGGCGAATGAAAATCAGCTTCCACTATCACCCACCTCGCTATCACATGCGTGACTCGACCCCTTCCTCCCTTCGCACGCGTGTCCCGTTCCCTTTCTCGAAAACATCCTCCCGCAGCCCTCACACCGCCACCGTAAGAGTCCCAGATGCACCGCTAATATGTGGCGGATCAGGCTTCCCCTCTGCATCGGTGCGGCACGGCATGCGTACCAGCCACAGCCGACGGGGGTCTTGTCGTTGCCACGGATGTTGTGGGCCTGACGAAGGTGCCAGCAGGCACGTTTTTGGTCTGGGGAGATGGGGGCACCGCAGATGTGAGGAGGGTTGTGCGAAGAGACCCAGTTGCATGTGAGGGGGGACGGGGGGGAGGCGAGAGGGGA
>JBBPKI010000793.1:0-17812 GCA_038089155.1 Nevesoporus exiguus
TAGAAGTAAAGGTATCCAAGAAAGTGGAAATGGTACCAGATCTGGGTAGATATGATGGGAGTAAGGAAGAGTTTGACAACTGGTCCATGAACTTAGTGCTGTACATCAAAAGCAATCCAGAATCTTTTGTGATGGATGAACAGAAGGTCATAGCCACACTGACAAGAATAGGCTCAAAATTGGGCGAAAAGGACAAAAATGGAGCAGGACATTGGGCTCGTCAACAACTCAAACATTTCATGAAGACCAATGAATGGCCTATAGACGAAACCCTAGGAAAATTGCTAATACAAAGGTTCAAGTCAGTCAATGAAGAAGATGAAGCAAGAACAAAGTTAAAATGGTGTTGACAAATGCCTAGTGAGTTGGCACAAGCCTTTACTACTCAATGGCTAGAATATTATTACAACACAGGAGGAGATCCCTCCAAACCAGATCCACAAAGAGTATGCCTATTTGAAAAGGCACTCAATGAGAAACTGGCCTGGCAGATATACCAGGGAGGAGAAAGAAAATCCTGCATTCAGGATTATATCGAAAAGGCTAAGGAACTTGGGTCAAGACTCGATTCCTTCAAATTAAGAAAAACAGAGAAGGTCCAACAAGGATCTTCACAAGGACAAACATACCAAGAAGGTCAAGCCCATACATATGGAGGCAGGGGACAGCCAATGGACATCAGGGCTGTCAACAAAAACTCCAATGCTTCAATTGTGTGAAAGATGGACACCTAGCATGAGACTGTCCAAATCCAAAGAAAGAGTGCACTGAGTGTAAATTCCTCAGAGGAGGACATCGTATGAATTGTCAAAAAAGGGCACAAGGGCCACAAAGAAGGCCACAAGTAAGGGCAATGACAGAGGAAAAGAAAGAAGAGAAGAAAGAAGAGCCTGCAGGAGAGAAGGCAATAAATGGCATGGACTTCGAGGCTATGAAAGTCTACTTCTTCGATCTCCATGACACATAAATGAAGAAACAGGGAAAAGGTTATGGCAACTGAGGAATCTGGGATCTCAGGAGCTGAAGAAAGTATTAAATACAAAAAATAGCTTTTCCTCTCTCTCCCCATATGTACAACATGGACTAGATTACAACAAAGATTCAGATTCTTCTACATGCTACTCCTCAAATTCAGAATCTCCTAGCCCTATTTATAGAGTACATTTACCCTCTACCAAGACCAGGCCTCCAAACAAGGAGCTTGCTGCACAGGACTGCAGGCTTAATTCAGTCAAAGAAAACAAAAAAATATTTATGAGGAATGCTTCCCAGAGCAAATCCTCTTATGACATATGAAGGTGCAATGTAAGATTCTCATGGACATCTCGATCGCACATCCCACTACCAAATGCAAGTGACATGCTTGCAAAGCCCTCTTGGATAGTGGTGCAAATGGAGTCTTTGTAGACAAACAATGGGCTGAACAAGTAAAATTGCCACTACAAAAAATGGAAAGAGAGATACCCATTTTCAATGTAGACAGCACAAAGAATTCTGCTGGATCAGTAACACACCAAGCAGAAATAATTCTTGATTACCAAGGACATCACAAATGTCTAATCGCAGAAGTCACCAATCTAGGCAAAAATAATATGACCCTAGGTTATACATGGTTGGCAAAACATAATCCAACCATCAACTGGACAAAAGGAGAAGTGAAGATGGCAAGGTGTCCAAGGTCCTGCTATATGCTATTGGACCAAGGGACACAACTGGCAAAAGAGGAAGAAGATGAATTGAAGCATGTCTCAACCATGCACCAATTCATTAAAAGCCTTGAAATACCCAAAAGGAAGGAACCTACTCTAGAAGAAATGGTTCCCAAAGAATACCATCACTTCTTAGATGTTTTCAGTAAAAAGAAGTCAGAACAACTGCCTCTCAGAAAACCCTGGGATCAGAGATAAAGCTCAAGCCTGGCTTTCAACCCAAAAAGGCCAAGATCTTCCCAATGAGCAAAGATGAAATGGAAGAATTAAAATTGTTTGTCAAAGAACAGACCAAAAAGGGCTATATTTGACCATCTTACTCCCCTCAAACCTCACCAGTCTTCTTCATCCCTAAGAAAGACAAAAAGAAGAGACTAGTGCAAGATTACCACTACCTCAACGAGTGGATGGTAAAGAATAATTACCCCTTACCACTCATAAGTCAACTAGTGGACAAGCTCCAAGGGGCAAAGCTCTTTACAAAGTTAGATCTTTGATGGGGCTATAATAACATCAGAATCAAAGAAGGAGATGAATGGAAAGTAGTGTTCATTTCTCACTCCAGAGCCTATGAACCAATAGTAATGTTCTTCAGACAATGCAATGCTCCCACTACGTTCCAGCAAATAATGAACGAAATCTTTGCTGATATGGATGGTATCATCATAGTCTACATTGACAACATAATGATATTCACAAAAACAGACAACAAAGCAGAACATGATAAGATCATCCAAGAAGTTCTCAAAAGGCTTAATGAACATGACCTATTTCTAAAGCCTGAGAAATGCTTCTTTAAGCAAAAAAAAGTTGAATTCCTCAGAATGGTAGTTAATACCGATGGAATCAAAATGGAAAAAGGAAAGATAGAAGCCATTCTAGAGTGGCCAACATCCAAAAACATCAAAGGAGTTCACAGCTTCTTGGGGCTAGCAAACTACTACCAAAGGTTCATTCAAGACTTCTCCAAAGTCTCACAACCCCTGAATGACTTAATCAAGAAAGATCAACCCTGGCAGTGGGGCCCCCAGGAACAGGATGCTTTCAATACACTGAAGAAAGCTTTTACCACAGCACCAATTCTTGCTTACCCTAATAACAATAGCAAGTTTTGCCTAGAGACTGACACTTCAGATTTTGCCACAGGTGCAGTCCTTTCTGTTAAACAAGACAACGAGTGGCACCCTGTCGCCTTTTCCTCAGCCTCTATGACCCCCAAACAGAGGAATTATCCAATCGCAGATAAGGAAATGCTCGCAATCATCTTTGCCTTAGAACAATGGCAGCATTACCTTGAGGGGGCAGAAGAATTCAAAGTCTGGATGGACCATGCCAACCTCCAGTACTTTATGATGAAACAAGATATAAATCGTCAACAAGCAAGATGGTCACAGTGGCTCTCTCGATTCAACTACATTCTAGTCAATAAACCTGGCTCCCAAATGGGAAAGGCTGATGCTCTCTCTTGACAAGAGGATCACACTGTCAGAATTGATGAAGATAATAAAAGCATACAAATGATCCCTGAAAATAGAGTAAGGGCACAAACAAGACAAGGCTTCATGATCGAAGGAGAAGAAAGGAAACTCCTTGAAAGAATCATAGAAGCACAAGAAGAATAGAAGGGTGACAATAAGCCCAACCTCATCACCAAAGATGGAATCTTGTATCTTGGTGACAAGATCTTTGTACCTCCAAAAGGACAATTACACCAAGATATAATTACGCTTTACCATGATTTGCCTATTGCAGGGCACAGAAGTGCAAATAAGACATGGAATACAATAGAACAATACTTTCAGTGGCCTGGCCTTCGAGCAAAGGTGACTGATTACTGTTCAAGGTGTGATCATTGTGCACAAATGAAACCAACAAACAAGGCCCCCTTGAAAGAACTAATTCCCAACCCTATTCCAAGAAGTCCATGGCAAGATATATCTGTGGATTTCATTACCAACCTTCCATTATCTCGAGGACATGACACAATCCTTGTGGTCGTGGACAGATTCTCCAAAGAGGTGGAATTCATCCCCACCAATAAAACAATTATATCACTCGGCACAGCCGAACTCTATCGAGACCATGTATGGAAGCATCATAGACTACCTCACTCAATCATCTCAGACCACAGTCCACAATTTGCTTCCCAATTAATGAAAGATCTTGCAAAGATGCTTAAGATTGATCTCTGAATGTCCACAGCCTTTCATCCACAAACTGACAGACAAACCAAAAGGGTTAATAGAGATCTACAGCAGTATCTCCACCTCTTCACATCCGAAAAGCAAGATTCCTGGGCTGAATGGTTGCCTCTCACCCAATTCACCTTTAATAACCAACTTCATTTCACAACCAAGAAAACACTGTTCAAGGTCACTAAAACCTATGAACCAAGGATGGGAATAGAACCCATCAAAGCCAAGAATGAAGCAGCTACCTCCTTTGGTGCTGACTTCTCCAATATGCTTGAGCAAGCTAGAACGTTACTTGAAAAAGCTCAAAAGACAATGATAGTTCAAGGGGATAAACACTGCTCCAAGGGATCAGAATACTCCATTGGGGATAAAGTTTGGCTCTTTATGTTACAGTTTTGTTTCTTCAAGGTCACCTCCTACTTATTTTTCTTCTTCACATTTGGGAGGGACCGATCACACAGGAAGTATACATTCCATATCTGGTCATCATGTATTCTGATGACATCTGCTTGATCCTGTTACTATAGCTTCTGACTTCACAGCTTCCATCTTCTTTGATATCTTTTGACATAGCATTCATCAATCTTCTTTTGTTGGTGATGCATTCCTATTCTCTACCAAGAACCATGGAATTCCTGGTTCATTGGAAGGGCTATGAAGAGGAAGACCAAACATGGGAACCTCAGAGCCATCTCAGGAATGCACAGGATGCAATAAAGGACTTCTATGCTTTGAACCCGGCAGCACCCCGGAAACTTCAAATGCTTCAAATGGACTTCAAATCTTTATTTTCTTCTTATGAAAATATAACAGAACCCTCTCAAATCCCCTTTAATCACTTGGAATGTGATTCATAGGAGGGGGTAATGTTATGATTTCTCCACTTATCTTAGCTTATCAAATCACATGACCACCATCATGTGACCATGGGACATGTCACATGACCAAGTCTAGATTAAACCTTTTCACTTCAAATCACACTTGCTCTAGACCCTTATCTATCATGCTCATTTAATCACTGTTAGTCTAGACCTATGACATCACTAATGATGTAGTAGCTTAGTCAGTATTCCCAGACCTGCCCTAAACATCTGTAGTAGTATATATTCTGAATCTAAACAACAACCAGACTTCAGTCAAGTCCTGGTTGATTCCCCTCATCCTCTTGATTCTTCAGCAAGCCTAGTGATTGTGGTGACCAAAGCCTTAAGTGGATTAGGTTGCCAACACTATAGTCAAAATAGGTTGGGCTAGTAAGTGTTAGTACCTGGCAGAGATAGACCAGCCTACCCAGCAATATCTGAATGGATGGGAGTTCTCTCATGGCTCAATCCCCTGGATGTGACCACTTGACACATCTACTGGGATGGCTGCACCCAAAGAACCAACCTGTCATCAGCTTGGTGTTGGATTTGGAATATCAAATTGTTAGAGTGCCTATATTTCCATTGTCATGTTTTTGATACCATTAGCTTGTTAGCTCTGAAGCTTAGACACTGCTCAACCATCAATTGTGAGATGATATTTGTGTTGCCTTTCTCAGAAAAAAATAGTGGATGAATCAATTTCAAGGTTCAAGGGGCCCATCAACCATCTCATTCAAATGTTTCAGAACAGGGGTATATAGAGACCCTACTGCATGTGCTATTTATCTCTCATGTTGGCAACCTAGACCTATTAAGGCTTTGGTCACACTACTAGACTTGCTATAGAGTTCAAGAGGAAGATCTGGGGAATCAACCAGGACTTGACTGAAGTCTGGTCGATGATGGGATTGACTTCTTATACTACTTACATGGTTTAGGGCAAGCGTGTGACTACTTACTAGTCTACTACGTCATGTATGATGTCATAGACCTGGACCAACGGTAATTAAAGAAGCATGTTGTGGAATGTTCTGGGATGAGCGGAGATTAATGAAGCGAGTGTGATGAAAGTGAAAGGGAATGATCTAGACTTGATCATGTGGTAGCTCCCACGGTCACGTGCAAGTGATCATGTGACTTGATAAGATAAGATAAAAGATGAAATCGTAACATTACCCCCCTCCTATGAATCGCATTCCAGGCGATTAAAGGGAACCTGGGAGGGTTCTATGATATTTGTGTAAGAGGAAAATAAAGAATCAAAGTCTGTTTGGACCATTCGGAGTTTCCAGGGTGCTGCCGGGTTTGAAAGGTAAAAGTCGTTAATAGCCTCTTTGGCATTAGAGAGGTGGCTCTGAGGTTCCCATGTGCAGTCTTCCTCTTCATAGCCCTTCCAGTGTACTAAAAATTCCAAAGTTCTTCCTTTGAGGCGTGAATTGACTATGTAGTCTACCTCGAACTCTGGTTCTTCTCCTTCTGTGCCCACTACGGGTCCTGGGGCAACAACAGGTTGGTTTTCCAAGCGCTCTTTGTATGGTTTTATTCTAGAGATATTGATGGTTGGATGAATTCTGAGCATCTTGGGGAGTTGAAGTTTTATGGCGTTTGGGCCGGAAAGTTCAATAATGGTGTATGGACCAATCCATCGTTCAGTGAGCTTCTTTGATGCTCTATTAAGTTTGATGTTCTCGGTAGAGAGCCAAACTTTATCTCCATTGGTGTATTGGGGTCTCTTGGAGTGGTGTTTATCCGCTTGAACTTTCATTGCCTTTTGAGCTTTTTCGAGCGATGCTCTTGCTTGCTCAAGCGTCTCGGAGAAGTCGCTGCCAAAAGAGGCGGCTGCTTCATTCTTGGATTTAAGGGGTTCTATCCCCATTCTTGGTTCGTAGGTTTTAGTTACCTTGAACAGTCTTTTCTTGGTTGCAGAATGAAGTCAGTTATTAAAGGTGAATTGGGCGAGAGGCAACCATTCAGCCCATTGATCTTGCTTTTCGAAGGTGAAGAGTTGTAGGTATTGCTGTAGATCTCTGTTTACTCTTTCAGTTTGTCCATCTGTCTGTGGATGGAATGCCGTGGACATCCAAAGATCGATCTTTAGCATCTTGGCAAGATCTTTCATTAATTGGGAAGCGAATTGTGGACCGCGGTCTGAGATGATCGAGTGGGGAAGTCCATGGTGCTTCCATACATGGTCTCGATAAAGTTCGGCTGTGCTGAGTGAGGTGATTGTCTTATTGGTGGGTATAAATACCTCTTTAGAAAATTGGTCTACGACCACGAGGATCGTGTCGTGTCCGTGGGAGAGTGGTAAGTCAGTGATAAAGTCCACGGAGATGTCTTGCCATGGACCGTTTGGAATCGGATTAGGGATTAATTCTCCCGAGGGGGCCTTGTTCGTTGGTTTCATTCGTGGGCAACGATTGCACCTTGAACAATAATCTGTAACCTGGATTCGAAGTCGAGGCCATTGGAAGTATCGCTCTATTGAATTCCATGTCTTATTCACACTTCCGTGCCCTGCGATAGGCGAATCATGGTATAAAGTAATTATATCTTGGTGTAATTGTCCCGAAGGTGGTACGAAAATCTTGTCACCAAGGTACAAAATTCCGTCTTTAGATAGGAGGTTAGGCCTTTCTTTATCCTTGCCTTTCCACTGCTCTTGTGCTTCTATGATTCTTTCGAGGAGTTTTCTTTCTTCTCCTTCGCTTGAGAAGCCTTGTCTTTGTACCCTTACTCTATTTTCAGGGATCATTTGAACGCCCTTGTTGTCTTCGTCAATGCCAACGGCGTGATCCTCTCGTCGAGAGAGAGCATCAGCCTTTCCCATTTGTGATCCAGGTTTGTTAACTAGGACGTAATTAAATCTTGATAGCCCTTGTGACCATCTAGCTTGGTGTCGATTTAGATCTTGCTTAGTCATAAAGTATTTGAGGTTAGCATGATCAGTCCACACCTCAAACTCTTCTGCCCCCTCAAGGTAATGCCGCCATTGTTCAAGAGCCAAAATGATGGCCAGCATTTCCTTATCTGCTATGGGGTAATTCCTCTACTCCAGGGTCATGGATGCTGAGGAGAATGCGACAGGATGCCACTTGTTGTCTTGTTTAATAGAGAGAACTGTGCCTGTGGCAAAATCTGATACGTCAGTCTCGAGGCGGAACTCGCTGTTATTGTCTGGGTAAGCGAGTATAGGCGCCGTGGTGAAGGCTTGTTTGAGCGAATCAAACGCTCCTTGTTCCTGGGGTCCCCACTGCCAGGGTTGATCTTTCTTGGTCAGATCATTCAGGGGTTTACAGACTTTTGAAAAGTCTTGGATGAATCTTCAGTAGTAATTCGCTAATCCCAAGAAACTGCGAACTCCTTTGATATTTTTAGGTGTGGGCCAGTCGAGAATGGCTTCCACATTTCCTTTCTCCATTTTTATTCCTTTGGTATTAACTACCATTCCGAGGAATTCTACTTCTTTCTGCTTAAAGAAGCACTTTTCTGGCTTGAGAAATAGATCATGTTCTTTTAGCCGTTTAAGTACTTCTTGGACGATCTTATCGTGCTCCTTTTCATCGTCTGTTTTTGTGAAAATCATTATGTCATCGATGTAGACGATGACTACACTATCCATGTCAGCAAAGATTTCATTCATCATTTGCTGGAAGGTGGCTGGTGCATTGCACTGCCCGAAGAACATTACAAGGGGTTCGTATGCCCCTGAATGTGAGACAAAGGCAGCTTTCCACTCGTCTCCTTCTTTTATTCTAATATTGTTGTAGCCCCATTGAAGGTCTAGTTTGGTAAAGAGCTTCGCCCCTTGGAGCTTATCCACTAATTGACTTATGAGTGGTAAGGGGTAGTTGTTTTTGATTGTCCATTCGTTGAGATATCTATAATCTTGGACTAATCTTTTCTTTCCATCTTTCTTCGGAATGAAAAAGATGGGACTTGTTTGTGGGGAGCGTGAGGATCTAATATACCCTTTCTTGGTTTGTTCTTCCACGAAGGACTTCAGCTCTCCCATTTCGTCCTTACTCATGGGAAATATCTTTGCCTTTTTGGGTTGAAAGCCAGGCTTTAGCTTTATCTCATGATCCCAGGGTTTTCTTAAAGGAAGTCGTTCTAACTCCTTTTTACTCAAAACATCTAGGAAGTGATGGTATTCTTTAGGAACCATTTCTTCAAGAGTCGGTTCCTTTTTCTTTGGCACTTTGAGATTTTTTATGAACCTATGCATGGTCGAAGCATGCTTTAGTTTTTCTTCTTCTTCTTTTGCCAAATTTGTTCCTTGGTCCGAAAGCATGTAGCAGGACCTTGGGCATCGAGCTATCTTAACTTCCCCTTTTGTCCAGTCAATGGTTGGATTGTGCTTAGCCAACCAGGTGTATCCCAGGATCATGGGGTTTTTGCCTAAGTTAGTAACTTCTGCGACTAGGCGTTCACGATGTCCTTGATAATCTAGAATTATCTCCACTTGGTGTGTAACCACTCCTGCGGAGTTCTTCGTTCCATCTACGTTAAAGACAGGAATTTCTTTTTCCATCTTTTGTAGTGGGAGTTTTACTTCTTCGGCCCACTTTTTATCTATGAAGATGCCGTTTGCGCCACTGTCCAAGAGGGCCTTGCATTGATGCTTCTTGTTCTTGGTAGTGGGATGTGCGATCAAGATGTCCATGAGGATCTCGTATTGCACCTTGGTATTGTGTAAGAGGATTCGTTCTGGGAAACTATCCTCATAAATATTTTTTTCTTTTTCTTTGACTGAATTAAGCCTGCATTCCCATGCAGCAAGCTCCTTGGTGGGAGACCCGGTCTCGGTGGATGGTAGGTGTACTCTATAAATAGGACTAATCTGTTCAGAATCTGAGGAGTAGCATGTAGAACTGTCCGAGTGTTATGATTTTATCCCTACATCCGGGCCTCCTTCTCATCTCCGAGTCAGTCCCTTTCATGTATCCTCATCTGCATTCAAAGTATGTACGCTTTCTCGTGACCTTCTCTCTCGACGAGTATGATTGGTCTTTTACCGTTTCCATTCTTACTTGATAACTCCTCTTTCGGACTCAATCTCCTAACAGCATTCTCTTGCATGCTGTTGTTGCCCTCATAGCCATCCACAGTTATTCCTTTACATTCTTCTCCTTTCTATGCCAGCCCTTATCTTGGTCTGTGCGCGTATTATGGACTATAAAGTAGCTAGTCTACCTGCTTGTAACCCCAAGTTAGACCTACGCAATCCATCTCTTCTCTGGACTTGCTCCCGCCTGAACTGTTGCCTCAACAGTTCCACTTGTCCTCATCTTCTTCGTTCGTTGTGAGACATTGTGCCTCTTCGTGAGTGCCTCCTCACAAAGAACCCTTGTTGCTAGCAGTCCAGAGGGACGTGCTCTGTAACAAAAGGTCTAACTTTCTCCTTTCCCCTCCTGTCAATGGAGAAGGGAATCCATTATCAATACGTCATCACCAAGAAGACTCACTGGGTCACCTAACCCAAACCATCCTCCTGAACAACCGCGTCGTCGAAATGCCTTACTTGAACAAGCCCTCCGCAGAAGTACTGCTAGAGGAGAGTCCCCTGATCCTGAACCCATTGAAGTAGATATCGGACCCATTCCTGGACCAGGAAGCCCCTCTGATCCCTGGGCTGCCACTGCCCCATCTATACCTGCACGACGACCAGAAGCCAATACCTCCGCCACCCTCCCACTTTCAGCATATACTGCCCCTACGCCTATTATCCCTGTTCATCCTCAACCTCCTCGTCGCTCCCCTTCCCCAGAACCTTCTGACCACAAAGATTCAGACGAAGATATGTCCTCCAAACCTACTGAGATCAAGATTGGAGTCCCCGCTGATTATGATGGAGACGCCTCCACTGCTGAATCGTGGATACTATCTGTTGATACCTATCTTTTAATCAACAAGGAAATCTATACCACGGAGGACCGACAGATCGCTTTCGCTTTATCCTATATGAAGAAGGATTCCGCCCTCGCTTGGGCCACTGTTATGCGCCAGGAGGCAATGAACAAGACCCCTCCTTCCTTCGGAACTTACAAAGACTTCAAGAACGCTTTTCAGGTGGCTTTCAAATTGACAGATTCTTCTGCTGATGCCATGAAGAAGCTTGTCACCCTGCGACAAAATACTGCTGCTGACCTACATAAATATGTTTCAGAATTTCGCATCCTTGCAACCACCGCTGCCCTTACCAACAACCTTGCCCTCATTGGCCTCTTTGAACAAGGCCTCCATCAGTACCATCATTCCAGGATGGCTGGGTTGGAAACCTTGCCGAAGAAAATCTCCGAGTGGTACTCAAAGGTTGAACAGTTCGAAGCCAATAGAATTCGAATGGCTCCCAAAGTCTCTACTACTGCTAGAACCATCCCCAATCATACCTTTCCCCAAAGATCTTTTGCTCCTCACACCACTCCTACTAGAGATCCCAATGCCATGGACATCAATGCCCTGAACCTGTCCCCAGACGAGCACAAGCAATGCCTGGATAACAAGTTATGCTTCATCTGTAAGCAAAGTGGCTGTTCCACCAGAAACCACCCCAATCAGTCTACCTCCGCTCCCCCACCTTGCCCCCCTCACAACCCCAATAGGATCCGTGCTGTGCAGACACAGCCAAATGACTCCCTGATGCAGTATATTAACTCTCTCACTGCTGGAGGAAAAACTACAGACCAAATTCTGCAGGAGTTGAAGCAAAGCTTCGAACCTACCCCAGAATCCATCGCTTCGATCACAGAGATCACTGAGGATTTTAAAACAGGAGAGATGAATCGACGCTCCCTCTCCATAATATCGCCCATGTAATTATATCATCAGAATCTGAAAAGTCTATCCGCATTCGCATAAAACTTTCTCATGGGACCAAAATCGTCGACACCACCACACTCATCGACTGCGGAGCCACCGGAACCTTCATCGATCATCGCTTAGCCAAAAGACTTGGCCTCCCTTTCCACTCCCTCCCTGAACTCTTACAAGCCCTGAATGTCGATGGAACCCCCAACCAGACTGGAACAATCCGCTTCTATTCCAATGCCACCGTCACCTTCCCAGAACGAACTGAAACCCTCCGCTTTATGATCATTGGCCTTGGAAGACCCCAGATTATTCTTGGAATGAACTGGCTTGCCAATCGAAACCCTACTATCGATTGGAGGAACAGAACTCTTTCCTTCCCAGAAGATCCCCTCCCCATGCATGACGAAGTCCCTGAACGATACCTGCTCCGATGGTTAGGCTTGGATGCTAACAGGAACATCGAGCTGGACCTTCGCGACAGGAACACTTGGCTTTCGGCCGAAATCATATGTAAGACCACTATTGCCACTGAAATCGCTCAACAGAATGTCAGAAAGGAAGTAACCCTTCCTGCACCTTACTCCGATTTCTCCGATGTCTTTGAGGAGAAGAATCATGACGTCCTCCCCCCACATCGACCCTATGACCACGTTATTGAACTCAAGGACTCCTTTGTCCCCAAACGAGCCAAGGCCTACGCACTAAACCCTGCGGAGATGGAAGCATGTAAAGCTTTCATTGAGGAACATCTTCACACAGGATGCATTGTCGAATCCAAATCTCCCCAGGCCTCCCCTCTTTTCTTTGTTCCAAAGAAAGACGGTTCACTCCGTCCTTGTCAAGACTACAGGTATCTAAACAAACACACTATTAAAAACGCCTACCCACTCCCCCTTGTTTCCGATCTCATCGATCGCATGAAACATTCTAAGTATTTCTCCAAGTTTGACATTCGCTGGGGATACAATAATATTCGTATTAGAGAAGAAGACCAATGGAAGGCCGCATTCATCACCCCTCTGGGCCTTTATGAACCTACCATAATGTTCTTTGGACAATGTAACTCACCACCCACTTGTCAGGTGTTCATGAATTGGGTCTTCCACGACATAACCCCAGAAGGTTGGCTAGAGATTTTTATGGATGATCTAGGAGTCCATTCTTCTACTCTTTCTGATCACATTGACCACACTCATAGAGTTCTTGCACGACTTAGAGAGCATGAACTGATGCTCAAACTTTCCAAATGTACCTTCGATGCCCCTGAGATCGAATACTTGGGTATCATTGTAGGAAATGGTCAAGTACGAATGGACCCCATCAAACTCTCTGCCATTGACAAGTGGCAACCACCAACCACTGTTAAAGCGGTTCGCTCTTTTCTTGGTTTTTGCAACTTCTATCGAAAGTTCATTCCTAACTTTGCTGACATCGCTGCCCCACTAAACCTCCTCACTAAAGCAGCCCAATCATGGGTATGGCAAGACGCCCAACCAACCGCTTTCCTCTGTCTCAAACAGATCTTTTCATCTGCTCCTGTCCTCGCCCTCCCGGACACCTCCAAACCCTTCTTTCTTATGACTGATGCCTCCCTCATCGCTGTAGGCGCAATCCTCATGCAGAAAGATACCAATGGCGACTCTCATCCTTGTGCTTACTATTCTTGCACCCTTAATGATGCTGAACGCAATTATGACATTTATGATAGAGAATTATTAGCTGTCATCGATGCTTTGGAAGAATGGCGACAATACCTTTTAGGCACTGAACACCCTGTCACCATCTTCACCGACCATAAGAACCTATCGTTCATGAAGGCCCCTCAAAAACTTTCCCGACGACAAGCCCGATGGACCCTTTTCCTCCAAGAATATCACCTTCTCTGGACGGTTCTCCCTGGCATGGCCATGACCCCGGTGGACGCACTTTCCCGCTGTCATGACGTTGACACATCATCTGACAATATTCATCCCATCCTCACCAATCCTGAAATCATCTCTGCCTTGGATCTAGCCCTCGTATCTAAGATTGCTAGTTCCTCTGCCACTGATCCACTTGTTTTAGAGGCTTTGCATGCCATGGAAAAGTCTCTTCCTCTCTTCCCCCGCTCTACCCTTGCGGACTGGCACTACAACGCCCCTCACCTTTACTACAAAGGTCGTCTTTTTATCCCTCCTGATGCACGCCACAAGCTGGTCTCCTCCCTTCACTCCTCCCCCAGTGGCAGCCATGAAGGACTCTTTTGCACTTATGCCCGCCTCTCCCGGGACTATTGGTGGCCCGGTATGCGCTCCTTCCTCACTCGCTTCCTTGCTGGCTGCGCTATTTGTCAGTCTTCCAAACCAAATACTCATCCCACTGTACCTCCGCTTTCGCCCATTTCTACTTCCGCTGTGTGCCCTTTTCAACAAATCTCCCTTGATTTAATTACCGACCTTCCTCTTTCTAATACCTTTGATTCCATTCTGGTCGTGGTCGACCATGGCCTTACAAAGGGGGTAATTCTCCTCCCCTGCACTAAAAACATTTCCACTGCTGGAGTAGCCTCTCTCTTTTTCCAATATATCTTCCCGAGATTCGGTTTACACGACTCTTGTATATCTGATAGAGGCCCCCAATTTGCTTCCTCCTTTGCCAAAGAACTAGCCAGACTTCTCCAGTATGATATAAAACTCTCATCCGCTTACCACCCGCAGACTGACGGCCAAACGGAGAGAGCCAATCAGGAGCTCGAAGTTTATCTTCGGATCTTTTGCCAAGGACGCCCTGGTACCTGGAGTACCTTACTTCCTACTGCGGAATTCTCCCACAACTCCGCAGCACACTCTTCCACCCACCAATCGCCATACTACCTCATGATGGGATATGAACCTAGAGCCTATCCTCCTTTAGGAAAATCCTTTGTCCCTTCTGTTGAAGAGCAACTCTCCACCCTTGCTGAAGCTCGGAAGGAAGCACTAGCTGCTCATTCTACCGCTCAACGCCTCATGAAGGAGAGACTTACTACCAAGTTCATACCATGGAAGGTTGGAGACAAGGTCTGGCTTGAAGCCACGAACCTTAAACTCAGGTACCCATCAAAGAAGCTCGCTCCAAAAAGGGAAGGACCCTTTGAGATCATTAAGGTACTTTCCCCTGTGGTGTATCAGCTGAAACTACCTCCAACATGGCGCATTCATAACATTTTCCACGCCTCCCTCTTATCCTCCTATCGGACCACACCGGAGCATGGCCCAAACTTCTTCCCTATGCCACCGGATCTTATTGATGGTGAAGAAGAATATGAAATTGAAGCTATACTTTCTCATCAGGGATCCACTCACCGCCGCCAGTATCTAATCAAGTGGAAGGGATATCCCACGTCGGAGAACACATGGGAACCCGAACAAAACCTTCGACATGCTCCCGTTCTCCTCAGACAATATAAGAGTTCCCTCCCCCCTTGAGCAATAATGCTCACCCCTCATCAGATTCTCATCATTGCTGTGGTCTTCGCCACTATCTCCCTCGCTGTGATCATCACCATACTCATTGTCATCCTTGCCACCATACCATCAGTAACCGCTCCACATCATGCTGAAGTCATGACTTCTATTACCTCACCAACTTCGCTCACCACTTCGTTACCACCCCACCACCCTAGCTCCCCAGATGTCCCTAGATCCCCATCTGCTGCCGTGCAAACTCCACGGGTCTCCATCTCCCCTCCGCACTTGCATCGGAGAAACATCCCAGACTGGGCCCTGGAACGACTTTACCCAGCTACCTTACCTCGCTTTCAATGACTTGCCATTTACGCCCATGTCCTGGACCATCCTCAGCTTTTGACCATCGCAGAAAGTATTCCCCTTTTTAAACGTTCGCTCTCTCTTTTAGAGGCCATTTTGTTCTTCCATCAAACCTGTTCCCTTCGGTCATTTAGCAATTCACCGAGACTTTTATCTCCGAACCCAAACTTTGCTGCCGCACAAGCCGCCATGCTTGACCAGCTCTGCCTTCGTGCCTTGGATCTGATGGATCACCACCAGTTTGGAAGGATAATCTCTACCTTTCCTCCTGGCGCCTTGGGAGACTTCCCACAGGCGGTCCTTTTCTCTTTAAATGAGACAGATCTTGACGATTACTTAGACAACGACGTCTTGCACGCCTCCCAGGAATCCCCACCCCCTACTCGTCCTACCACTCCAGAAAACCCACTGCCGGTTTGCATCTCCTTACCATCCGCTGCACCACCACCTGGCCTATCCTTACCATCTAATGTCCACGTCCGAGACCTCCCCACTGGTATCACCATTCTCTCTTCCCCAACTCGAGTCCTCCCCATCCCCGCAGACGTCCAAGCCCATCTTGCCGCCATGGATCTCTCCGGACACAGGTGTTACACCTGTGGTCGACATGGACATCTGCGATGGAGCTGTCTACAATATAGGTGTCCCCACTGTTCCCTCTATGCCCCTGGACATCCAACCTCCTGCTGCCTCACCTCCCATTGCACTGTGTGCAATCGCTGGGGCCACGTGGCCGAAGCGTGCCCGACCCTCCAATGTGGCCTTTGTGGAGCTGTTGGACACACCGTCCCAAACTGCCCCTTTACTTCTGAGGACTTTAATGACGACCAGTTGGTATTCAACGGTGAGGATTCCTCTGGAGCTTAGGAATGCAGCGGCGCTGCGTAGCTACGAAGGGGGTACTGTTACAATATTTTTGCTTCATCCTGGTCTCTTACTTGTCTCCGAACGCATCTCGTTTATGTATCCACATCCGCACGCAAGGTACCTACAATTCCTTGTCACTTTCTCGCTAGACGAGTTTGACTTCTCCTTCACTGTTTCTATTCTTACCTAATAATCTCTTCTTTTGAACATTATCTCCTAACAGCATTCTCTCACACGCTGTCGTGATCCACATAGCCATCCGCTGTAGTTCTCTCTTGTTCTCCTTTATTCCATTACCTTCTATTTCTTTCTATGCCTACCCTAACCCTTGGTCCGTGTGCATCCTCTTGGGCTATAAGTAGCTAGCTACTTCACCTGTAAAACCCAAGTTAGATCTACGCAATCCACCTCTTCTCTGGACTTGCTCCTGCCTGAACTGTCGTCTCAACAGTTCTACTTGCCTTTGCCTTCTTTGTTCATCGTGAGATGTTGTGCCTCTTCGTGAGTGCCTCCTCACAAAGAACCTTTGTCGCTAGCAGTCCAGAAGGACATGCTCCGTAACAAAAGATCTAACTTCCCCCTTTCCCCTCCTGCCAACAGAGTAGGGAACCCATTAACAATACATTGTCACCAAGAAGAGTCACTGGGTCGCCAAACCCAAACTATCCTCCTGAACAACCGCGTCGCTGAAACGCCTTACTTGAACAAGCCCTCCACAGAGCTTCTGCTAGAGGAGAGTCTCCTGATCCTGAACCCATTGAAGTAGATATCGGACCCATTCCTGGACCAGGAAGTCCCTCTGATCCCTGGGCTGCCACTGCCCCATCTGAACCTGCACGTCGACCAGAAGCCAATACCTCAGCCGCCCTCCCACTTTCAGCATACACTGCCCCTACGCCTGTCATCCCTGTTCATCCTCAAACTCCTCGTCGTCCCCCTTCCCCAGAACCCTCTGATCATGAAGATTCAGACGAAGACATGTCCTCCAAACCTACTGAAATTAAGATTGGAGTCCCTGCTGATTATGATGGAGACGCTTCCATCGCTGAGTCGTGGATACTCTCTGTTGATACCTATCTTCTAATCAACAAGGAAATCTATACTACAGAGGACCGACAGATTGCTTTCGCCTTATCCTATATGAAGAAAGATTCTGCCCTCGCCTGGGCCACTGTTATATGCCAGGAAGCCATGAGCAAGACCCCTCCTTCCTTTGGAGCTTACAAGGACTTCAAGGACGCTTTCAAAGTAGCTTTCAAATTGGTAGATTCTTCCGCAGATGCCATAAGAAAGCTTGTCGCCTTGCGACAGAATACTGCTGCTGACCTACACAAATATGTCTCAGAATATCGCATCCTTGCAACTACTGCTGCCCTTACCAACGACCTTGCCCTCGTTGGCCTCTTTGACCAAGGCCTCCATCAGTACCATCGTTCTAGGATGGCTGGGTTGGAAACCTTACCAAAGAAGATCTCCGACTGGTACTCGAAAGTTGAGCAGTTCGAAGCCAATAGAATTCGAATGGCTCCCAGAGTCCCTACTACTGCTAGAACCATCCCCAATCATACCTTCCC
>JBBPKI010000794.1:0-17805 GCA_038089155.1 Nevesoporus exiguus
AATGTCTTATCTTGACTTCCATTTCACTTACATAGTTACCTCTGTGCCTGCACACATTGAAGACTTACCTGATCTCATCTCTCTTAGTATATAAAGTCTCTACTTCTGTCAGTAGATACCTCAGTTCAAATCTCAACTTAACCTTGCCCCATCCTCATCTTGATCTGACGATCTCCTTGAGTCTGAGACTCTCCTCCAAACTCCAACCCTCTGCAAATTTGGGACACCAGACTTTCTGCAAAGGCGCACCACATAAGGTGAAGCCAAGTCCCGTTCAACTAACCTAACTCCGAAGTCTGGAGTTAGTCCGGAGTTCGTCCCCAGTGTTTAACAACCTCCTTGATTGTATCCAAAATGAGTTAGATTTTGACAAAGATCTACTCCTTTATTTTAATGTCACAAGAGAAAAAGCTGCACACTTGAGAAAAGAAATCCTCAGTGTCCAACTATACATAGACCAGAGGCAACAAAACACCAGGATTCTAGGAATCCTACAAGACATTGAACAAGGGTTAGGAGAATTAGAAGCTTTTAACTGCACCCCATCCCAAAGTCCCAAACTGGAACCAGTACCAGTTCAAGAAAGAAATCACCACATCACAGCACCCCTACAGGAACCCGTGCCCACATGTCAACTCAGAAACCAACGACTCCTCTCATAATCCAACAGACAACCAGCCCTCATCCCCCAGCCAGAACTCCCAATCACCTCCTGCATCCACTCCAGAACACAGAGACACCATGTCAGCAGAAATGATCAGAATGCTGTCAGACCAGCTCACAGTCCTACAAGAAAAACTCGCTGAGCTAAAAAAAGAAAAGGGGAAAGGAAGGGCTGAAAATATAGAAGTAAAAGTATCCAAAAAGGTAGAAATGGTACCAGACCCAGGTAAATATGATGGCAATAAAGATGATTACAATAACTGGTCAATGAATCTGGTCCTTTACATAAAAGGCAACCCAGAATCCTTCATCACAAACAAACAAAAAGTCATTGCAGCTCTAACAAGAATCAGTCCAAAAATGGGAGAAAAGGATAAGAATAGGGCTGGCCATTGGGCATGCCAGCAACTAAAACATTTCATGAAAACAGATGAATGGCCCACAGAAGAAACATTGGGAAAACTCTTGACCCAACGATTCAAATCAGTAAATGAAGAAGATGAAGTGAGAACAAAGTTAGAATGGTGTCAACAGATGCTGAGTGAAACAGCTCAAGCATTCACCACAAGGTGGCTAGATTACTACTATGACACAGGAGGAGATTCTTCCAAACCAGACCCACAAGGAGTCCACCTCTTCAAAAAGGCACTAGATAAAAAACTCACTTGGCAAATCTACCAAGGAGGAGAGAGGAAGTCCTGCATCCAGGACTATGTTGAGAAAGCAAAAGAGCTAGGGTCAAGACTAGACTCTTTTAAACTAAGAAAGTCTGAAAAGGCCCAACAAGGATCCTCACAAGGAAGTTCCTATCAAGAAGGGCAAGCATGCACTTATGGAGGAAGAGGGCAGCTAATGGACATAGGGGCTGTCAATAAAAACTCCAAGTTTCAACTGCACAAAGGACAGACACCTTGCAAGGGATTGCCCAAACCCAAAAAAGAAATGTGTAGAATGTAAGTTCCTAGGGGGAGGGCACAGGATGAACTGCCAAAAAAGGGGACAAGGACCCCAAAGAAGGCCACAAGTCAGGGTGATGGAAGAGAAGAAAGAGGAGAAGAAGGAAGAGCCTGCAGAAGAAAAGGCTATAAAAGGAATGGACTTCGAGGCTATGAAAGCCTACTTCTTTGATCTCCACGACATGGAGATGAAGAAGCAGGGAAAAGGCTACAGCAACTGAGGGAACTGGGACCTCAGGAGCCGAAGAAAATGTTAAACATGAAAAATAGTTTTTTCTCTCTTTCATCATATGTACAATACAGACAAGATTTCAATGAAGATTCAGACTCTTCCACATACTATTCTTCAGAAACATCTCCCCCTATTTACAGAGTACATCTACCAACTGAGACCGGGTCTCCAAACAAGGAGCTTGCTGCACAGGAATGCAGGCTTAATTTGGTCAAAGAAAAAGAAAAAGAAATTTATGAGGATAGTTTCTCAGAATGAATCCTCTTACAAAACACCAAGGTGCAGTATGAGATTCTTATGGACATCTCAATTGCACATCCCACTATCAAGAACAAAAGACATCAATGCAGAGCCCTCTTGGACAGTGGTGCAAACAGAGTCTTTATAGACAAACAATGGACTGAACAAGTCAAATTACTGCTCCAAAAGATGGAAAAAGAGATCCCAGTCTTTAATGTAGATGGTATAAAGAACTCTGCAGGAGCAGTTACACACCAAGCAGAAATTATTCTTGATTACCAAGGACATCATGAACATCTAATTGCCAAAGTAACTAATTTGGGCAAAAATAACATGATCCTAGGATACACATGGTTGGCAAACATAACCCAACTATTGACTGGACCAAAGGAGAGGTTAAGATGGCAAGGTGTCCAAGATCCTGCTACATGCTCTCAGATCGAGGGACACATCTGGCACAAGAAGAAGAAAAAGAATTCAAGCACACTTCGACTGTGCATCAGTTTATAAAAAACCTAGAAGTGCCTAAAAAGAAAGAACCTACTTTAGAAGAGATGGTTCCAAGAGAATACCATCAATACCTTGAGGTCTTCAGCAAAAAGGAATCAGAGCGACTTCCTCTCAGAAAACCTTGGGATCATGAGATAAAGCTGAAGCCTAGCTTTCAACCCAAAAAGGCAAAAATCTTCCCAGTGAGCAAGGATGAAATGGAAGAACTGAAAGGGTTCATTGACGAACAAACTAAAAAGGGCTATATTCATCCATCCCACTCCCCCCAAATCTCACCAGTCTTTTTCATACCAAAGAAGGATGGAAAGAAAAGACTAGTACAAGACTACCGTTATCTTAACAAGTGGACGGTAAAAAACAACTACCCCTTACCACTCATTAGCCAATTAGTGGATAAGCTCCAAGGGGTGAAGCTCTTTACAAAATTAGACCTTCGATGGGGCTATAATAATATCAGAATTAAGGAGACAAATGGAAAGCGGCGTTCATCTCCCATTCCAGAGCATACGAACCACTCGTCATGTTTTTTGGACAATGTAACGCCTCCACTGCATTCCAGTAAATGATGAATGAAATCTTTGCTGATATGGACAGTGTTGTCATAGTATATATAGACTATCATATCCCATGCCATTCTATCCATCTCTGACCTCTTTGGCCCCAACTCCTGTCAACTCTGACCAACTCTGGCCAACTCTGCCCCCTCAGTCCATCTCCATTCCTCCACGCTTGGAGCTCTGCTCCTCCTCCCAGACCAATGCTGTACTTGGACCAGCACTTAATTATACCCAGACCCAGATCCCTTGTATTACAATTACTCATCCTCCTTTGTATTTCTAATACTCCACTCGGAACACAGCTCCTATGCTGTGCTCCAGCATACCTACCTTCCAACCCTTAGTATATAAACTCTGTATATTCTGTTGTGTAGCTTTAGCACAAATATTGAATTAGTCCCTGCTCTCTTGACTCCTGTCGTGGTCTCCCAAATTAGTCCCACCCTCTTGACTCTTGTCATGATCCCCATCTCCTCCTCCTGTTGGAACTCCAATCCTCTGAAATATGAGGACATGGACCTGTTCAAGGGCACAACACATAAGTCATGTGCCAACGTCCTCCTGAGTAACTCCTTCTCCAACTCCTCCGCTCCAGACTTCGGTCCACCTCTGAGACTAACTAGTCTACCACCACCTCAGTACCTCCAGACCTCTGATCAGACTTGAGTCCAGAGAGTCCAGACTTAACATAGACAACATAATGATATTCACAAAAATGGACAATAAAGTAGAACACAATAAAATTGTCCAAGAAGTTCTCAAAAGGCTCAAAGAACACAACCTATTCCTAAAGCCTGAGAAATGCTTTTTTAAGCAAAAGGAAGTTGAATTCCTTGGCATGGTAGTAAACACCAAAGGAATTAAAATGGAAAAAGGAAAGGTAGAAGCTATCTTAGAATGGCCAATATCCAAAAATGTCAAAGGAGTCCAAAGTTTCTTAGAACTCACCAATTACTACCGAAGATTCATTCAAGACTTCTCAAAAGTCTCACATCCTTTGAATGATCTTACAAAAAAAGACCAACCCTGGCAGTGGGGACCCACCAAACAAGAAGCATTTGATACCTTAAAGAAATGCTTTACCACTGCACCAATCCTCACCTATCCCAATAACAATAGCTAGTTCAGATTGGAAACCGATACATCAGACTTCACAACAGGCGCAGTTCTATCAATAAAACAGAACAATAAGTGGCACCCCATTGCCTTTTCCTCAGCTTCCATAACCCCCGAGCAGAGGAACTACCCAATTGCAGATAAGGAAATGCTCGCAACAATTCTCGCCTTGGAACAATGGCAGCATTACCTTGAGGGGGCAGAAGAATTTGAAGTCTGGATGGACCATGCCAACCTCTGGTACTTCATGACGAAACAAGACCTGAATCATTGACAAGCCCAATGGTCACAATGGCTATCTCAATTCAACTATGTCTTAGTCAACAAGCCTGGATCCCAAATGGAAAAGGCTGATGCTCTCTCTCAATGAGAAGATCATGCCATTGATATAGACAAAGATAATAAGAGCATACAGATGATCCCTGAAAACAGAGTAAGGGCACAAACTAGACAAGGCTTCACAATTGAAGGAGAAGAAAGAAAACTCCTAAAAAGAATCATGGAAGCACAAGAAGAATGGAAGGGCCCCAAAAAGCCCAACCTAATTACCAAAGATGGAATTCTGTATCTTGGTGACAGAATCTTCATTCCCAACAAGGAAACTTTGCATCAAGATATCATAACCCTATATCATGATTCTCCAATTGCCAGACATGGCAGTGCTGAAAAGACATGGCAAATAATAGAGCACTACTTTCAATGGAATGGCCTTCAAACCCAAGTAAATGAGTACTGCTCAAGATGCGACAGATGTGCACGAATGAAGCCAGAAAACAAGGCACCAAAGGGAGAATTAATTCCAAACCCCATTTCTGAAGGACCATGGAAAGATATATCTGCAGACTTCATCACTGACCTTCCCCCATCCAACACCTACAACTCCATCCTCATCATAGTAGATCAATTCTCTAAAAAGATGGAATTCATCCCCACCAACAAGACAATTACAGCTCTCAGAACAGCAAAGCTGTTTGGAAGCATCATGGTCTCCCTAGGTCCATTATATCAGATAGAGGACCACAATTCGCTTCACAAGTCATGAAGGATTTGGGCAAAATGCTCAAAATAGACCTCAATATGTCCACAGCGTTCCACCCCCAAACAGATGGACAAACAGAAAGGGTCAACAGAGACCTTCAGCAGTATCTCAGACTGTTCACCACTGAGAAACAAGATAAATGGGCAGAGTGGCTCCTGCTGGCACAATTCTCATACAACAATTGCCAGCATTCTGCCACCAAGAAAACTCTGTTCAAAGTCACCAAAACTTATGAACCAAGAATGGGAATTGAACCTCTCATTACAAAGAATGAATCATCCTTAGCTTTTGCACAGGACTTTTCTAAAATGCTTGAGCAAGCTAGAGATTCTCTTGAAAAAGCTCAAATATCTATGAAAAAGCAAGTGGACAAACACCACTCCAAGGTTCCAGATTTGGCAATTGGAGATAAAGTTTGGTTGTCAACTGAGAACATTAAACTCAATCAGGCATTGAAGAAGCTCTTAGAGCAATGGATCAGCCCTTACAAAATCCTTTCATTTGCAGGCCCTAATGCCATTACATTGAAACTCCCTTCCACCCTGCAAATTCACCCCACCATTAATATTTCAAGAGTTAAACCTTACAAGGAACATCTTGAAAATCAACCTATAGTAGCCCCAGGACCTGTTGTGGGCACACAAGAAGGACTTCCAGAGTTCAAAGTTGATTACATAGTCAATTCAAGGCTTAAAGGACGATCTCTGGAATTCTTAGTTCACTGGAAAGGCTATGATAAGGAAGACCACACATGGGAACCTCAGAGTCACCTCACTAATGCCAAAGAGGCAATAAAGGACTTTTACCTTTCTAACCTGGCAGCACCCCGGAAGCTCAGAATGGTCCAAACAGACTTCGACTCTCTCTTTTCTTCATATCAAAACATCACAGAACCCTCCCAGGTTCCCTTCAATTGCCTGGAATGCAATTCATAGGAGGGGGGTAATGTTACGATTTCATCTCTTATCTTATCTTATCAAGTCACATGATCACTTGCACATGACTGTGGGATAGTATCACATGATCAAGTCTAGATCATTACCTTTCACTTTTATCACACTCACTTTCTTAATCACTGCTTGTTCTAGAACACTCCATGATACACTTCTTTAATTACCGATTGGTCTAGGTCTATGACATCACACATGATGTAGTAGATTAGTAAGTAGTCACACACTTGCCCTAAACCATGTAAGTAGTATAAGAACCCAATGTCATCAACAACCAGACTTCAGTCAAGTCCTGGTTGATTCCCCTAAATCATCCTCTTGATCTCCAGCAAGCCTAGTTAGTAGTGACCGAAGCCCTTACAGGTTTAGGTTGCCAACACTTTATCTCTATTCATATATTCCTTTGTTTGCTGAACCCTTGATCATTCCCTGCTTGTTCTCTGACATTCTAATATCCATTTTATGATGAAAATTATTTTACATCCCTTCATCTCTTACCTCCTCAGTATTTAACTTTTATGACTCCTGTACATACTCCTTAGTATGAATATTAAACTAAGCCTCCTCTCCTCTTATTTCACAATCACCCCATCCTCTTCATATCAAACCTCTGTTCCTTCAAAATATAAGGACATGGACCTGCTTAAGAGTACAACACAGAAGTCCTGTGCCAATATCCTCCCAAGTACCTTCACTTCAACTCCTCCATTCAGACCTCCAGTCCAACTCCTACACTAACTCCTCTGTGACCCCCTAGCCTCCAGACCTCTGGTTGGACTTGAGTCCAGAGAGACTGAACTTTAACACTGGAGTAGGCCAGAGTTATATGATTTTAACACTTTTTTGCCTGCATAGCAGGTTCCTTGGAACTTGTTACAAGTAATATCATAACACAAACCCAGTAGAGTCAGTACTCAATTATTAGGTCTCACTCAGACTTGAATACAGAATATCTGTTGGTCAATTGGTCAACCCAACTCTTGAGATAGTATTTGACACACCTTTCTTTTGTGCTATGTACACTAGCTCAGTTTGCAGTCAAGTTCAGCAAATCAACTGCCAACAAGTCACAGCAATGCTGCTGTTCTTTCCCCATCTTTCACAAAATCCACTTTACTCACATTGAGTGAATTACTAAACCCTATGGTGGTTACATGGCTAGGTCATAAAATTATTTTCATTTACATGGTCCCTCTCGTCTATTCACATTGATGGTCCATACCTCTACTTTTTCTGTCATGACTTTATTTATTATCCATGAATTTCCCCTTAGCGGACAGTCCACTGTACGGCGTGTAAATAGAATAAGACGTACGGGACGTCTGCTAATAACCATGACTAATTTAATATCACTTGGGGGGCTGCGGCGTAGAGTGGACAAAGTCCAAAGCGGGGAAGTAAAAAGAGGTAAGATTACACAGTTCCGGATATGAAGGCAGTGGAAAGGCGATACGGTGACAGTGCGCGGTTTTGTCAGTTGTTGCCGTATTCAGGTAGATGGTCTGTTCTTCTCACTTGAATGCACAAAGCGCCAGCTATAATTGGTTAGATATCGCGGTTCGGGTGCTAAGGCACTTCATCTTGCGGAGATCGGACCGTCCATCGTCGAGAGTCGTGCACCCGACGCGTGCCCAGTAGATCATCAATGCTGCAACCTCGTTTGTGGCTCGTAACGGCGAGCTGCCTTATATGAGCAGTAACCCTGGCATGTTGCTGTGACCTGCTGGTGTATAATATGCGAGCAATAGGATATGTACATTTGAGTCGATTTTACGCTTGCTCCAATGAATTCGGTGTTGCCAGCCCAAACCCAAGCTCCGGGAGAGATATTGCTTTGAGTTGCCACCCAGTCAATAGAATTTGGCACACAGATCCGTTGATAGCACGATCCATGCGCACGGGGGAGAGTCGCTGGGCTCCAGCGACTATAGTACATTCTTGCGACCGCTTTACGAGCAACCGGGTTTGAACGGCCAGAAAGACCAGAGCGCACCTGCCTAGCAGGGCCAGGATCATTTCCCCTTCCTTCTTTGCCACAGGAGTCTCACCTGTAGCCAGCTGCGAATGAAGGATCCAGGACAAGAGGGCCTCGGATTCATTACGCGGGCTTCTCGAATGAGCCTGCCAAGGTTCCCGTTCTAAATTGCCAGATACCAAGCAGTGATGGAGCGCTCGGAGCCATTAGTAGACCCTGGAGTTAACTTGAAGAAGCTTGTGAATCAAGATCAGGTCACTATAGGCTTTAACGCCGCAGTACATCGACTATATTCGTGAACGTTGGGGGCTAGAAGGACAACCGCGAGGATGAACATCAGCCACGACAAACACCTCTTGGCCGACTGGCTAATATTCGCGCACTCCAATTGCAAACGAGGAGCGGGTTGAATAATCGGAATCCACAGCCGCGCAAATCTCGGCACGCGGCGGCGCCAAGTATTCCTATCTCGAGTGACACAGCTTGCCAAGGAACGCTCCAACGTCGGAAATATCTCAGCGGTTGGCAGGCTAAAATGATCGTGGGAACTAAAATGATAGGACTAAATTAGGAGAGACCTCTACAATAAGATACACGAGGTCCATTAGGTAGCGTAGACGTATGCATCCAAAGGGGCAATTAGTATGGGGTAATGTATCCAGGAAACCGGGGTGCGACAATGATACATCTTGAAACCAAACAAACCAGATCTCCGCGATTCATCGCTGGAAGAATGTGTGAATGTGTTTCGTAAGGCAACGCAAAAAGGACCACTTACATCCAGACCATAACCATCAATTGCCTAGGTGCTTCTTCTGGATGTGGGTATTCAAGGTATAGGGGCGCGTAAACTGCTCCGAGCAGTGTGGGCATGCATACCTCATTTCGAGGTGTTTTTCGTTGACATGTCGCATTAGGCTCTCTTTCTTCATCTCGGCGAAACAACCGATCCAGTAGCACATGAGCTTTGTCTGGTCTGGGCCCACAATGCCGTGACAAGAACGCAGATGGTCGGAAAAGTCAGGACCTTGAACAAGCGAGCTACAAATCCCATTGCCGCTCGTCCAACCGCAAGTATAGTAGCGGTGTTGGGGGTTGTTCGCAACCGGTGCAAGCTGACAAAGCCTAGCAGCGTCCTGGAATTCATGCCGTCAGTGTTGTCCCTTGTCGGCCTTAGTCAACAATGTCCTACCGCGTCGTTGAAATCGTGGTTGTAGCATATGTCCAGCTTCGAGCTCATGGCGAATAAGGCGAGTGAGGAAATTAGTGTTTGACAGTAGAACGATGTAGGAATGAATGTCTTGCTGCTGATGTATCATTCGCAGAGGTCCCTTTGATATATATGCGCTCCGGAACCGCTGTGGAGGGCTCTCCAAATGACCATGTGAAGACATGGATGCATGGAGGTCAGCGAAGCACAACGCCGATTGGCACCGGAGGGCAGCCCGGCCATGATTTGGAGATGACATGACACCCTTGAGACCCTATCGACACCACTTTGATAATGCTGATTAGGCACGTAAATGATCGCTGTGGTTGAGATCCCTTGTATTCTGGGAGGGCGGAGCACTGCAGTAGTCAATCGCGCTGATCTTGTGTGAGATCAACACACCATGGAGATTATCCCTGGAAAGCGCCAGCCAGACCATCCAGTGCTCCGGTCGTTCAACCAAGCCGAACGCTTTCCCGACCATCACAAACGTGAGGCATGTCCCGCCGAGTGGAACAACAGCCCTGTTTTAGCAAGTGTTCACATAGTAGCACCACCATGAAAGCGTGGACAATGCCAGTGTGACAATCGACCTGGCTCGATAACTCTTCCATCGTTTGAATGCCGGAGTACAGCGACAGAATCCCGCCGGCTCAATCCTGTCAGGCGAATTGCTAAAACTATATTTGCAGACACCAGAATTGCTGATTTCGGGACGTCTTTGGATCGGGCCAATTTGGTAGCTACGTGCGTTGGTAGAACGACACTGCCCTGTATCATACCTACACAGTCAGTGAACGCGCTTGCACCATTCATACACCAGGAAGATCCCTTACGATCGCGTCACCAGCCGTCGAGGTTTGCCACCCTCCAGATCGTAGATTTTGGACTGTTCATGCATTGGCCTTCGACAGCC
The DNA here is from genome assembly GCA_038089155.1 of Nevesoporus exiguus. NCBI lineage: Eukaryota > Fungi > Basidiomycota > Agaricomycetes > Boletales > Boletaceae > Nevesoporus > Nevesoporus exiguus. The sequence goes on from JBBPKI010000794.1 coordinate 10,365, forward strand.
ATCGGTTATTAAGCCACTAGCCGGCATTGGTAGACGCTGGGCAGCCGTTCCAAACGCCTAGGTATTTGATGGCTGACGGCCTTGGTCCGCTTTTCATCATCCAGGATATCAAGCCAGCTGCAAAGTTGGAGGAGCTTGGAGCGGGCAATACGAAGTGCACAACGTGGTGTTCCCACTTGATTGATTCACGGAATCAGAAGCGCGACTCATGCATACCGCTCGCATGTTGCACGAGCCCACGTTTTGAGAGGCATCCCGGCTCGGCGTCGGCCCAGGAGTGGAAAAAAAAAAAAAAACTTGACCTGCTTGACCTAGTAGCCTCTCTCTTCGTTCGAAAGAAGTCTTCCGTGACATCATGAAGGCGATGAATGTGTCTGGTCGAGGTCGAAGTCAGAGTGGGAGCAGTGTGCCGTTAGGGCGCTCCATCCGCGGAAAGTGTTCACTCACAACTCCACCTGCAGTCGCGGTGGCACTTACCCTTGCGACTCCGCTTCGTTTCAATCACAAGGCTTATCGATCATCGATCATCATTCTACCCCACCATGCTCATGATAGTCGACATGGGAAGCCCGTCTGATTTGGCTCTTCGATTCTTCCTTAGAGATCACTCGGAATCATGAACTGGCTTCGACCTCGCCGCTCGACGGCGTCGTCAGACCGGGACTAAGTACTGTCTTCTGATCACGAAGGCCCGGTTTTGGGACAACTGCATAGTTTTACGCCACTTTCACGATCAACGAAGCGTCTCACACCTCCGAACTATTCAATGCTGGAGCCAAAACAGATCGTAATTCCGCTTAGTCCAGGCCGGGAGGCCTCGTCCACGTCTGCCAAACGCGTCCCCGGGGTGCCCTCGAGTGCGCCAAGATGCGACATGAATGGAGTGTCTCGTAACGCCACGGCACGTCCGTCCGTCCAAGTACTGCGCGTTGGCCCGTTGTGGCGCTAGCAGACCCAGGATACGGGTAAAACTGTTCTCTTCCATTGACACCAGGCGACCACGATGTCGTTGGTGTTCTGATCCGCTGTTGCCTCGGACCTCCCAGCCAACGAGATATACAACCACCATTTATGGCCTGCCAATTCGCGCGACGGCTGGTTCTGGGACGCGCACCCCACGCTCCACTTTTCCGTGTTTGGTTGCTAGACGGCCGTCTCTGCGTGCCTGGAGTGCTGCCTCTTTCACACACCAGCCTCCGCTGCGGCGTTGCTTCTCGCCGTTATGGACATAGACGGGGATCAGACCGGTCTCGAACTGCCGTTTGGAAGCTGGGTGGCGGGAGCAAGTTAACGAGTCCAGAACACAGATCGCACGGAGTGCGATCCGCCCATCGATTTTGTTTCTCGGGCATTTTAGCTCTCGTGCGTCTAATCCCACCCTCCAAGTCCCGCCGTCTCCACCCCCCCTTGGTAATTTCAAAATCGGCTTGGTCAGCTTGGCAGGTCCTTCCGCAAGTAAAATGCACGTTACCCCGTCGTTGACGATCTTTGTTGTGCCGTTGATAATGACACTGGTTTCAGGAAGCTTCTTCCGGTCTACGATACGTAAAAAAACCGGTGTTCCATTCATCTTGCCAATGACACGAGTAGGGATCAGCTTCTCCAATACTGTGCTAAATCATGAATCCGATCGAGCACGACCGTAAAGTACGACGTCTCGTTCAACAAGGCCTCGAAGTGCTTGATCGCTTCCTCTTCCGTAAGGTCGAGCCGGAACTTGTCCTGGATCTGCTCGTGTACGTCACGATGCCTGATATCAGGGATGTTGGCGTCGACCATAAGTGCAACGAGATTCAGAATGAGATTGGCGCTCTTGCGCAGGATGGTGAATGCTGTGAAGCAAAAGTTTTTGAAACGTGCATAGTGCGTGGATTGTGCGCCACCCATCCCATCAACCATCTCCTTACAAACTTTCACGGGAGGGGGAAACGGCTTCGGGTCACGGCCCAAAATATAACCGAAGTCGACTGCGAGATCACACGTATTAGCACGGCGGTAGTAAGAGAGGAACGCCGAGTAATACCATGAAAGAAATGCCCTAGGTGTGGGGAACGAATGAGCATCCGCTTAGAATTCAATGGAATCGCGAAGAGAACGGACCGTCGGAGGTGAGTAACAAATTATCCAAATGACGGTCTCCGACGCCAAGTAGGTACGTGACGACGCAATAGCCCGCTACAGCTTGGTCAGTGGCTGTCTCAGACCATGCGAACAAACGACCCGTACCGCAACTACGAACGAACGTGTCAATCACACTCGGCTCCACACCATACGTGCCTACGCTTCCCTCGTCCGGATGGCTCGCGCGAAGATAGTTGAGTAGCGTTCCGTGTTCGCTGACTATGGCCGCTATCGTCTTGCTTGGAATGAAATGGGCCATACCCTGCAATGGACCGGTAGCCAGGACATCATATGGTATTAGTTTCAAATCCAAATTTTCCTTTCGCAATAGCTGGTCCATGAGTGTAAAAAGCTGCAATACTAGCTGATCCTGCCGCATATCGTCTCCGTCCTTGAAGATAACTGGATATTCCGAGCCGTCCACACATTGGAAATAGAGCAAGAACGGGAACTGATTTGATTTGAACACCGAAGACTTATCAGCATTGATCCCAGTGATCTCGATCCGGGCATTTAGCGGGAGCGGGAGTGGAGGAATGTTGATGAGGCCGTTCTTTGGGTCATTTATAAACGAGCGCAGCTTTTCGATCTTCTTTGGCCGAGGATCCTTCGAGGTCCTGATGTCTCTTGCGCGCTTCGCCAATGTCTCGACCATGATTCCCTGTCTTCGCATGAGCTCGCGACGTTCGCTCCCACCTTCCGACTACAGCGGGCGTGAATACACGACGAACCACCAGAACGAGAACGTACTCACCTCGAGTATCTTGCTGAGGAACTTGAACACGACTCTGCCATACATCTTCGCCACCGTTCTATCCTCCAGAGCAACCTCCACCATGAGGTACCAATACAACCGGTTCCCCAGCACATGAGTCTTGACCCCGCGGGTAATCAAGAAATCAGAAAGTCCGCTGTCGTCGTATGATATAGCACTCGTCGTCGACCGCGACGACCGCTGATCACTCGCAGCGCTTTCAAATTTGAGCGCTTGAACGAGTTGTAGGAGGTACAGCATGAGTTCCTAAAATATTTTAATCAATGGCCCCAGAAGGATGATCATGGGAAATCGTAGTTACATCATCATCAGCACGATTGAGTTGTCTGACCGCGAACGCTCTCACGCGCGAGTCTACTGTGCCAGGACCGAGTAGCTCAAGGGCATCATCGGTGTCTACCTCCGTCCACATGGGCAATAACTCCTCGACTGCCTGTTTGACTTCCGATGGATCTCTCCATGTGACCGATTTGAGGAACTTGGTCAAACCACGCTTGTCTCTTGCGAGATAAAAGCGGAATTTCCAGATCAAGTCTTTCTCCTCTGAGGTGAGAGGCTGCGAGGGGGGGTAGCCTAGGATTTCCTAAGGTAGCAACATCAAAGAAGTGTAAACGACGACGACACAGGTACTCACTCCCAGCTCGTCCCGGATCTTGGCATTTGGTTTGAGTTCTCTGTCATATGGGCTGCTCCGATGGCTCCGAACCAGACGGCGATGTTTATCCTCTACAGGGTTTTCGCGCGCCATCTCTGGATCCAAGACTGCCCAGACGTGAGGATCGGTCGCGAACGAGGGTGGAAGAAGGGGTACAGCGGGTGTTTGCGCAACCGTCGTTGGCGTCGTAGAAGTTGACGGCGTGCTTTGGGTCTCCTGTCAATGATCCCATCAGTTTAGCGACATGTTTGAAGCTTCAGTGCACTCACCGGTTCGCTAAAGACCACCGGAAAATCAAAGCGGGGCATATCAATGTACAAGAACATGTTTTCGGACTTTGCAGTCTCAGCCTGTGACAGATAGCCATACGCAACGCGATACGGCAAGTCCGGGCTAGCACTCACAGCATGTATTTCCTCCATCCTTCGAAATGCCATCTTGTCGAGCCAATCTGACTTTGGGAGATCTCCCCGCTCATACTTTTTCACGAGCTAAGATAATGGTGAATCGTGTTGCCCGTCAAAGATCAAAGTGGGAAGCGCACCTTTTCTAGTCGTCCCATCTCATCCCTCGTGCTCAATTTGCTGGGTGTGGACGTCTCCATGGACCCGTCCGCCTCCTTACCAGGCCACAGCAAGAGCCTGTGTTTACCTCTTCGAAGGGTCCTGCACCACGATGAACGGTGGACATGTAAATCGAAGACGCTGGCCTACCATTTCTTTCCGAACAGTCTAAAAGTCGTGCCACCCACCGGAACCGCCGAGCGTGGTGCTCCGATGTCCCACACGGTAAAGGTGATCTGCGAGCTCAGCGGAAGATCGCAATAACGTATTGGGAGCGACACCCATTCGTTCCAGCTGTACCAGCGAAGACGCGCGGGTAGGTGAGCGCTCGAAATGGTCGCAAAGGCAGAGCATACGTATAGTTGGCCTTGAACGCCTTGAAGGACGTCCTGAACGGAATCGTCAGTGGCTTGTTGTCAGCTACCAGCTGACAGGTGACGTAGAGATCCGATAGCGACCTGAGGAGATATAAGTCCTGCCACAAGGAGGAGTGAGAAAGTCATACGGAGATTGAGCACCATGAAACCTCAGTTCCGGGTTCTCCAGTACGTCTGACACTGACTTTGGAGGCCTTGATCCTTCGAGTTGTGAGCTGGATCAGGGATTCGTTGAGTGTGAGCTGTTGCAAGGCGGCAGGCCAGCCAGGATTAGTGCGTACATCCGAAAGGTCAACGGTAGCTTTAGGTCAGAAAGTTTGGCAAACGTGAAGTCATCGCGGTTGTCCTTATCCATGGCCGTTCTTCAGTGGCTCCGCACAGAGGGCGAGACTCTTTATTCGGACAGACCAGGACTCCAGACCACAACGCTGGAGCAAAGCCGAATCATCTCAGCTGCAGGAGCACTTCCTCACTCATTTGGAAGCCTCGGTGGCAGTCAGTCCTATCTTCAATCGCACCTCATTACAATTGTAATGTACAAGTAGTACTCCTCTACAGCACAACTGCACCAATGGTGCTTTTGGTTCCGGGCAAGAAGTAACCCTGCTCGAAGAAAAAAGATGAAGCAGAAGCAAGGGCCCACAGCGGTATCACCTTAAGGATATATTACTACCCAACATCTACTCAGCCTTGTAGTCAGGGCGCAAGGAACGGACAACTTTGCCTAGATAACGCCAACTAAGCAATTGAGGTGCACTTTAAAACGATGTTCTCACCAGCTCTCCAAATTTCCTGGTCATCAATCTCCTTGAGCTCCTTGGCAAGGTCTTGGCGGTAAGTTACACGGCCGTTGAATTCCAAGGATTTGCGAGTTTCGGTACCGTTCTTGACACTTTCATAGAGCTTCTCGAAAATAGGGAGATTCGCCTTTTCGAAAACGGGAGCCCAGTCAAGTGCCCCGCGACGGGCAGTGGTAGAGCAAGCATTGTACATGTAGTCCATACTGTTGATAGGAAAGTGAAATGAAGTATGAAGAGTAGAATATAATATAAATACTCACCCCTTCTGACCTATCAGAGGGTAGAGAGACTGGGTGGCCTCCTCTACGGTCTCGTTAAATGCCTCGGAAGGAGTGTGGCCGTTGGCACGGAGGATCTTGTATTGGGCACAGAAGAGGCCCTCTATTGATTGCTTGAGAGCCAGTCCACTAGATTACCGACGAGAAAACTTACGGATGGCACCCATGAGCTATCGAAGCCAGTGAGTATAACAGGCGAACACATCGCAAAAGAGACGTACCACGCCTCGTTCGCCGTACAAGTCGGAATAAACCTCCTTTTCGAAGGTGGTCTCATACATGTATCCGGAACCGATGGCGACGCCAAGAGCAACAGCCTTTTCTTTTGCCTTGCCTGTGACGTCTTGGAAGACGGCAATGCTAGAGTTGATACCCCTGCCCTCCTTGAAAAGAGTGCGGACGGTACGGCCAGAACCCTTTGGCGCGACGAGGATGACATCGACGTCAGGGGGAGGGATGACATGGGTGTCTTCCTTGTAGACGACAGAGAAACCGTGGGAGAAATAGAGGGTCTTACCCTTGGTGATGAGAGGCGCAACCGTGGACCAGGTTTGTGATTGGGCGGCATCGGAAAGAAGGTTCATGATAATCGTTCCGCGATTTATGGCTTCCTCGATGGGAAAGAGGGTTTCACCTGGTATCTACGGGGATGGGTGAGACGGGGATATATGCAAAAGGGGATAACTGACCCAGCCATCCTCGACGGCCTGGTTCCAGCTCTCGCCGTCCTTGCGGACACCGACAATGACATTGAGACCGTTGTCACGAGCATTCAAGCCCTGACCATGGCCTTGGGAGCCGTAGCCGATAAGGGCGAGAGTGTCGTTTTTGAAGTAGTCATGGAGCTTGGCAAGGGGCCAGTCGCTGCGCTCGTAGACGGTCTCGTCTATGCCCGCAAAGTTGAGGGTCTTGATGCCACGTGCAGGGAGAGTCTTGCGGGACGTATGAGCTAAATAAAATGACGCCGATACCTTGATGAAAATTTACCTGGACTGCAACTGCAGAACGGGGAGCAACGGCAGAGCGGGCGAGGAGGGAAAAAGACGCAGTACTCGAGCTGGTCGCAAGCCGGGGGGCGCGGCGAGCAAGGGCGCGAAGGGGGCGCGAGGAGAGACGCGATGCGAACGAGGCCATGGTAGGATGACTCTGACTTGGCAAACTCGGTCTTTTTCTACTCTCGCGTACTCGGCCGACAGCGTATCCGAACTGGTCCGATTTACATACTCAATCCCTCTTCTTTTCTTCCTGGCCGTACACGATTTCGTCCACCGCTTCTCTCTTTCCCTGCACGCTCAGCACTGCACCCCACACCAACGTGTGCGAAGGAGAAAACATCCCAACGCGTTGCTGGTATGCCTTGTACGCGACAGGATACTTGGACAACGAAATCGACTCTGTGAACATGGTCGACGCGAAGAACAGTGCACAGAGCACCAGACTCGGAGCAACTAGCACCAGCGATCTAAGCAACGCGGGCCGTTCAACTCCTCTCCGTGGCCCGCCCTCACACACTAGCGGCATCAGGTTGATGACGATCTACATACGCCTCTTGTCAGTTGACCTGTGACATTTGCCAGAACATAACATACCCAGAAGCTTTGCTCACAAAGAAAATTGGGATGCCTAGACCACGCCCACAGTCCACGTGTCACGAATCCCCTCTCAGCATCCCGCTTCGTCCAGGCAATACGTGCTCCAACCCATTCGTTCGGGTTTAATTTACCCGAACGTTTGAAGGTCTGGTATGAATACTGCTGATTGTCGGCGACGAATTCGATCAAGAGTGTGAGGAATCCAAGTGCGCCAAGAATATAATCAGAGACACCCAAACCCGTGTGTGGCTGGGTAATCGCTATTTTAACCGGAACACCA
>JBBPKI010000795.1:0-17784 GCA_038089155.1 Nevesoporus exiguus
GAGGCATGTGAACTTTTTCAAACTCAGATGAAACACTTATATGTGTACCTTTGTTTGTATTGCCAAATATTGACAAATATCTCTTGATTAACAACAATCATATATTTTATATCAAAAGTGACAAAACCACTGCAATGGTATTGTCATTTTGGAATGTACATATCTCAGCAACCCCTGAACCAAATTATGTAATTTCTTGATCAGCAGATAGCTAGAGGCGTCCCCTACATTTAATCTAACCAAAGCTAAGCGATACTCCCACGCCTGCACTTACTACACTTCCAGTACTGCAAAATAGTCAAACATTGCAGCAGTTTTGGGAGTCACTGTATCTCTTCTATGCTTCACCAATTCTTGTCAGGCTCCATTATCACTTCATCCTAGAATCTCCACATAATCAGAGCTGGTACTTGCTCACCACTCATATCTATACTCCTATACTACTCCCTCCTATAATCTATGAATTATATTGATGTGAACTCCTGGGTGCACGACAATGTGTCAGTCATTGGACCAAGAGGTCAGGACGCATCAAGGTCATGTTTAACATCTTCATAAAGAGTGAAAGACAGGGGAGGGGAGGGGGGGAATGGAAATAAGATGTAGCTTGTGCCTCCTTTGAAGTCGTGGGGACTCCCTCCTTGATTTGACTCAGTGTGGGTTGTCCTGGGGAGAAGCTGTAGCAACTCTATAGGGGAAATAACTTAAATATTCTGTCATAAATATCTGTATGATCAATAGTTTTAAGTCATCTTGGACTTAGAATCATTGGTCAGGGGGGTGAAAGCATATGGGGGTGGATGGGCATATGGATTCATTGAACTGTCATCAGAGATCATTTTTGACTTATTGTCCTTTAGATCGTCCTTCAGTTCCATCTTAGATTATCTTTCAACAAACCAGGGGGTTATCTCTCAAAAGAGCCCAGCTGTCGTTGGACTTTCCTTGACTTCACTGTTAAACTTTCTGTTGAACTTACATCTCAGACTTCCTCCTAGGTCCTCATCTGGGGGGAAGAGGATCCACTAATGCTGCATTGTATCTTGCTTTGTGTTGTGGGCAACTTGTTAAGCTTGGTAGAGGTTGTAGAGGTCAGGCTTTGGGTAAAGTGACTTGTGACATTGGGGAAACTCTGTACTTCTGGTATTCGGGAGCTCTTCACTGCATCTTGGTGAATGTCTGCAGTAGGTAGGTACTCAGTGGTCATCTGCTCATGGTACTTGAGTCATTGGATGGGTTGCTTCAAATTCTAAAGGCATGATGAAGCAGAGGTGTTATTTTAGTTTTTGACATTGTTCCAGATGTTCTTTAAGGTTTAGTATGTTCCAGAATTACATGCAGGGGGGTTCTGCACCATCTTAATATCCCTGATAACCATACTAAGGCTTGAAGGTCACTGAAAAGCTGTAAAATAAATTCCTGGGCTTCTAGATAGTTTATCCTTGTCTCGGAGGTTTTGATTGAAACACCTTCCAGAGGCAGCATTAGGCTGCATACCTTGAGATTCCTGTAGGTGTCTTCCTGCATTGAGAGGGGTCATGGTGTGGTGTCATGGCATGACCTTAGTTTCCAGGGGTGGTACTTGTTTGCAAAGGCATGGAGAAAGGGGGAGAGACCTATGCATGTCAGTCTGCATCGGGGGTTACATCTTGCCTTTGGGTAAGGTAGTTTATCAACATCGCAGTCGTTTCACTAATGTGCTTGATTGCAACTTATCCTGCAGTGAGAGGTGGCATCAGTGTGTGGCTAAGAAGCCCATTGGCATATTTGTTAGCCCAAAAGATTGCAGCTGGGAACTTGATGTGGTAGGGGGTTGCGTGAGGTGTTGCATCTATGAGTAGCAATGCATCACTGGGAATCTAAATGTTTTCCAATGCGGATCATCACAGGCCAGGGAAAACTGTCATTCAAGCCTGTAATCATTGCATACTGGCATAGAGGTGTGGTTGCACTATGTGTGTTGCACCCATCTTGGGTTTTCACCTGTGAGGGCATACTAACTGGAGAAGAGATAGCACCCTTCCAAGCGACTGGGAGGCATGCCAAAGCAGTATGCTCTGCAGACTCGTCCAGGATCAGAGATAGTTTATAGACTTCTCAGTCTGGGGATGGTTGTCTAGTTTATCCTCTTTGTGGAGTCATGGGACGTTCTTGGTATATCCTATAGCTTATGGTCCGTTGACCTAGGCATTGTCAAGCAACAAAGAATTAGCTTATGAGCTTCATATGGGAATGGGTAGGACATAATAGAGTGCTCCTTCATTAGCTGGGCTTTTACTTTGGGTGGCCAAACCATCAGTACTTCATAATAACTTCAAATGCGACTTATCTTGTTGTCAGCTTACTTCAGATGGAGAGGGATAGTGCATGCATAGCACCCTTGAGCATAGGAGCTAGTTTTACCTCATCGCAGAGAATAAGGCACAACTCTGTCTGTTACATCCTTGAAGGGACACTGATGTTTAAACCGCTCGGGACATCTGTGTTAAATCATCCCAGACTCTCCAGACTCAAGTTTGATCGGAGGTCTGGAGGTGCTGAGGGGTGGTTGATGATGTTCATCTTGGAGTCGGACTGAAGTCTGGAGTGGAGGTGTTGGAGTGGAGTTGCATAGGAAAGGACGTCAGCGCAAGACTTATGTGTCACACCCTTGAACAGGTCCATGTCCTTGTATTTCAGAGGAGCGGAGGTCCGACAGGAGGAGGAGGAGATTACGACAAGAATTAGGAGAGGTGACTTAGTTGATATTCGTGCTAAGATTACATGACAGAGATACAGAGGTTTTATACTAGAGGGTAAATAGGGATGTCAGGGAATAATGAGATAACATCAAGGGTCCATAAGAGACCAAGAAGGGATAAGGGAAGCGAAGAGGTGTACAAACGGAATGTGTACAAAAGGTATCCAGGTCTGAGGTTAGCTGAGTCCCTGTGTGAGCACAGCCATGGTCTGGAGCAGAGGAGCGGAGCTCCAAGCATGGAGGAAGTGGAGGTGGACTGAGGGTGGCAGAGGTGGCCGGAGATGGCCAGAGATGAGGCTGGAGGAGGCGGAGACAGATGGGATGTCATGGATATGACAGTGCCTCCCCTTTAAGGCCAAGCCCTCAAGGCCTAGAGTAAGCAGGGATTCAATGCAGAGCCAATCCGGGAAAGCAGTCAAGCTTCTTTGGAGAGGTTGCACCGATGGAGGGGATAACAGAGGTGCTTACTAGGCCAAGTCCAAGAATGATGCCACACAGAGTTCAGAGGTGTCCAGACCAGCTAGGAAACTCGAAGTCTGGCTGCTGATAATATGCTAGCTCTAAAAAGGAGACTCCAAGCCTCAGTGCAAGAGGGGTCAAGGTGTGCCTATAGCACAACACCTGACAGGGATGGATATGGATGATGCGCAAGGTGGGTTCGGAGAGCATGGAGGGTGCAAAAGCAGAGTGGAATGGATGCCGAAGATGGCAGAGCATGCAGAGTGGCAGCAGAGGACATGCAGGGGTGGCTGGACACTGGAGAAGATGAAAACAGAGAGAAAATAGGATTGGAGGAAATGGAGAATGGAACAGAGAGACTAAAAACAGAAACTGAGGTAAGAATAGAGCATACAGAGGAGAAAACAGATGCAGAGAAAACGGAAAACAGAGATAAAGCCCTGGAAGGGGGGTCGGAGGTGCCCAGAGGGGGCTGGAGAGTGGAGGACACCAGATGGTGCCAAGAAGGATGGAGAATGAAGGTCCGAGGAAAGGACCAGAGGTGTATGGAGTTCGTACCAGAGTTCGGAGTTGAGGTAGCAGAAGAGAAAGGAAAGAACGAAAATGTAGGTACAGAGATGGAAACAGAATTAGAGGTGGAGAAGAGTGAAAGAAGTCAGAGGGCCCCGGAAAGGGGTCAAAGATGCCCAAAATGGGCTGGAGAATCGGAGGTGTAAGCCAGGTACCAAATGGTCCTGGAAATGGAAAAGGTAAAGGTACATGGATGTACCAAAAGGTTGTAAAACCGGAGTAAAGCCAGAGTTACAGAAGGGAATGGAACAAGTCCAAATTAGAAAGGCAAAAGACAGAGTGTTAAAATGAAATGAAGTCAACCAGATGGTCTGGGGGTGGAGAGAAAGCCTGTGCACCTAGAAGGGAATTTGGAGGATATGGCTAAAGAACTCCATCAAGGAGCCAGAGGAATGGTATCGAAGTGAGGTTGGATGGGGGTATACCTCAAGGGTACTGGGGGTGAAGACAGAGTCAAGGAGAGGGGTCCAGAGTGGTAACTCTGAAGCACCAGAGATTTCAGAGGTTTGGACAGAGGTCATGGGATGTGCGATAGGTGCACTGGAGTTGAGGGATGGAGATGGTAGGGTAAGGCAGTGATGGGTGGTGCCTCCCCTTTAAGGCCAAGCCCTCGAGGCCCAAGAAGAGCCCGAGAATGCTGACCACAGAGTATATAGGCAGAAAAAGAATAAAAACATAGGGAAAAGAAAAGAGGTGCTAAAAAGCACAAATCATTGGAGGTGATTCCGGAGTTAATCAGAGTTAATCAGAGGTAAATCGGAGGTAACTCCAGAGTAATTCAGAGTAAGAGAGAGGAAAGAACAGAAACAGAAGGAATAACAGAAACAGAGAGAATAACAGGAGATACGAGGCAGAAACGAACAGATGGGACAGAATAGTCCTAAAGAAGAAATGCCAGAGTTGGCAGAGGCCGAAAACAATCTTGGTTGGTCCTAAGTGCGGGGAGAGAAGTCCAGAACGAAGCCAGTTGGAGGTCCACAGGACAAGACCATGAAAGTCGAAGACCTAGAAGAAAGAACAACAATGACAACAATGATGAACTATAAAGGTGCCATGGATGGCAGAGAGCTAAATGGGAGAAATCGTTGGTCAGTCCTTAATGCAGGGAGAAATCTGGATGAAGCTGGTCAGAGGTCTGCAGACAATGACTGCAGAAAGGCCCAAGGCCTTGGGCAAATCCCAGAGGTGCAACTCTGAGGATTAGATTTCCAGATAGAGTCCTGGAGTGTGGAGGTTTGGCATTCTATCTGTAAGAGTACATTAGACGAAGTTGTGGCTTCTTAAACCCAATGATCAACAGATCATTTAGTGGGTGAGCATGCGATGTCCTATACTAAGCAAACATCAAGGAACCCAAAGAGGTTTGGCACGAAGGCCACAGAGATGGATTGCCTGAAGGAAGAGAAAATGAGACAAATAGTCCAGAGTGGACCGGAGTTCATCAGAGCTATTGGAGTTGACAAAGGTGAAGGCCTGAAGGGCCAACAGGGGGAAAGAAGAAGAACAGAAGAGGAAAATGGAGTGGCCCAGAATGGACCAGATGCTGCCAAAGTAAACAGCACAGAAGGGTCAGAAACAGGAGATATAAACAAAAGAAGACAGAATCAGAGTGAAAATGGAGTGGTCCAGAGTGGACCCAGAGGGAAGTTCGGATGGTCTGGAATGGACCCCGAGGGGAAATCGTGAGGTCATAAAAGCAGACAGAGAAAAGAGTGGATGCATCTGGGGGTGCTCCAGAATGGAGCGCAGACAAGGGCAATGCAAGTCCCAGGTCTGGAAGAACAGAATGAAAGAGAAAAGAAGAGGTGAAGAAGAAAAGGGGCCAGAGTTGCCAGAGCAAACCTGACTTAGAATGGAGTTACCTTCGGACCTAATGTCTTGAGGTAAAGAGAGAGGATGAAGGATTGTGTCAAGAGGTGCTTTAGGAAAGAGTGCAGACAAGGGCAATGCAGTCCCAGGTCTGGAAAACAGAACTGGAGAAATGAAAAGAAATAGAGTGGTCTGGAGTAGACCAGATGCCACCAGAGTTGACAGCACCGAAAGGCATGAAACAAAAGAAGAAATCAGAGGGGTGCATCATAAGGTGCTCTTAAAGAGAGTGCAGACAAGGGTGACACAGGTCCCAAGTCTGGAAAACAGAAACAGAAAGGAAAGAAGAAAATAAAATGGAGACTCTGGAGTTGCTGGAGTGAACTGGAGTTGAAACAGAGTGTTGACGATCCAACACTCTGGCATCCGATAACGCCAGTAAGCTAAGGCTTAGCATCTGTTAAGGTACTTAGATAGTTTATTTAATATTACGATACTCTACGGAAGCCTAGACAAAGAGGCTAGACTAGTGACATCACAGGTACGCCTCATGGCATGATGTCATAGCTAGGTACGATACCTGTTACATTTCTTTCCCTCGTACGCGGCCTCCTACTTATCATCATCTCCGTACCATTTCGTTATCCACATCCGCATGCACGATACTTAAAGTTCCTTGTTTCCTTTGAGTCATCAGAGGCATTAACCCTTCACCTACTACAGTAATACTTCGCTTCTCGCACCTTACTTCCGGACCATTACTCCTAAGTCTGCTCTCTCGTGCAGACTCGTGATCCACTTACCATATCTGTTGTTTCTCACCCCTCACTCTTATTTCCTATGCCTACCCTTAGCTGGTCTGTGCTCGCCTTCCTAGAGTATATAAGTAGTAGACTAACTACCCTTGTACTCTAAGCTAGTGCTACGCAATCCACGCGTTCCCTAGAACCACCTTGCCCGCTCGACTTATAAAAGCCTAGCCAAAAGGCTTAGTCCTAGTCGTCTCCGTGTCATCGTGAGACGTTGTGCCTCTTCGTGAGTGCCTCCTCACGAAGGATAGGATACGATAGCAGTTCAACGGAACGTGCTACGTAACAATACCTGCCCTAAGGTGGCCCATACGCATCTACCGGCCCTAAGTACATAGCTAGACACTATAAGTAGTCCAATAGATACGCCCCAAGGACTTCAAGTGAAGTCTCTTGTTGGTTTCCCCATAAACCTCTTGACTGAGTCTGAACCCTTCTAAAGGTTCCTCTTAAGCTGTCGCTTATCCATTCCTTAAGACGTCTCTAGTGACCCCCAAAGGGTAGTCATGGACCTTCGTCCCTCTGACTTTACGACTCAGGTCTATGGGTTGTAACATGACATGGAAGATCCATGACATATTCCACGCATCCCTACTCTCGCCCTATCACACCACCATCGAGTTTGGAGAAAACTTCCACCGCCCTCCACCTGACCTCCTTAACAACGAAGAGGAATACGAAGTTGAGGCTATACTGGCCCATAGGGGGAAAGGATCACAAAGGTGATACTTGATCAAATGGCTAGGTTACCTGACATCAGAAAATACCTGGGAACCGGAGAGCAACCTTGATCTTGCTCAGGAACTGTTGACGGACTACAAAAATGCTCACATGGAAACTGATTGATCCATGGCTGAGCAAAAGTTCGTCACCATCCTCATTTTCCTTTATATACTCGCCGTTCTTGTCTCCATCCTTCCAGCAGCCATTGTCTTCACTCGAACTGTCTCTCATCTACTCACCTCCCACCATAGCTAGATTATCATGTCTCATTCAGAGTTCACTGCCACTGCTAGCACTTGCCATGTTTTTGCTAAGTTTCTCCCTGATTTTCAATGACACTTACTCTATTCTGCTCTTCTGTCTTGCCCTCCTATTCTTCATATTATAGGACGTTGCCCCATCTCCAGGTCCACTATTGGACTGGAACTGCTCATTGCCCTTGCCACCTCCCTGAACACAACCACCTGCTACCTCGAACAGTTCCCCAATCGTCACACTATTTCTGCCCCCCACCTTGATGGAGCTCGCACCGGGATGCATCAGATACGTTCCCACCTCCTTGATGCCCTCCTCGCCATCAGTTTTGATGATGCCATTGTATCCCTCGAGCCTGAGGATATTTGGCCAGTTTCCAACCCATTTACAATATGCTAACCGACGAGGAGCTCAACAAGTACGAAGAGCGAGACCTTATCCTTCAAACTCTGCTCCAGGAACACCCCACTCCCCCATCCGTGCCTACCACCCCTGCTCCAGTCAGAGCACCAATCCCTCGTCCAGCTACGATATCCCCTGCCAGTCAGAGGATTTCCATCCCAGATAGAGTCTTACCATCTCCGCCCCATCCTGAAATCTCCCCAGAGAATCTGGCCATCACTCGCTGCTTTCAGTGCAGAAGCCTCAGACACTTTCGCAAGCACTGCCCCCAGTACCGCTGCCCTAAGTGCCGACTCTGGGCGCCAGGGCATAATAGTGCTCAGTGTCTCTCTGTATAATGCAATACATGCCACCATTGGGGTCATGCAGCCTCTCTTTGCCCCACCACCAGATGCACTACTTGTGGGATGATGGAACACAACTCAGGTGTATGCAACACAGTCCTTGAATCTGATTACACTGACTACAAGGTCAAAGAGGGAGACCCTGAGGGACCAGACAGGGATTAGATGATCACGGTCGAATTTCGAAGCAGGGCTTCGAGTGTACAAAGGGAGTAATGTTACAATTTTGTTTCTTCATGGTCACCTCCTACTTATTTTCTTCATTCGTATTTGGGAGGGACCGATCACATGGGAAGTGTATATTCCATACCTCATCATTCTGTATTCGGATGACATCTGCTTGATCCCATTAGTATAGCTTCAGACTTCACCCCCATCTAGCTTTGATGGCCCTTACACCGCTTGTTTCATCCTCATCTTTGATTGATTGTTTCACCTTTATCTTTTGATGCGTTACCATTACCACCATCTTTGATGGATGGTTACCGTCCTTGGCTGTGGGCATAGCCGCTTGTAGGTAGACACTATTTAAACCTCCATGTAAAGTAGCGGTTCCTCAGCCAATTCTTACTCACTGTGTGGTTAACTATTGCTAAGCTCCTTCGCTCGCTTCTTTGGAAGAGAGAGCCCTCTGTCTTCACCTACCCTTCTCTCAGGAAGTACCGCGCGCCCTTGCACGCCTCATCAAGAGGAGAGTTGCCAAGTATCTCGTCAAGGTACTTTCTTTGACCTAGTGAAGGTCTGTCCTCCAGTCGATAGCTAACCCCGAGTGGGTCGTCCTGCTAGTCGAGCACTGCACTACGAGACAGTGCAGATTGTTAGCCAACTTGAGGAGTCGTCCTGCTAACACAGGCACTTCTATATCTAGTTAGGGATGTTGTGCCTCTTCGTGAGTGCCTCCCCTTCCTAGGTTGGCCGATAGCCCGGAGATAGAAGTCAGTCGCTGGTAATAGTAAACCATGACTGTTACAGTGGCCTTTCAGCAAATATCAGGTCCTCACTCGGGTGAAAATCTTGCTCAGCATTTCTTTCACATTTTAGGTGAGATTCAAGCTCTGGATCAGATTGGAATGATCACACTAGATAATACATCAAACTGTAACACCATGATGGAAGATCTAGAGTGGCTACTACAAGCAAAAGGAATTAGTTTTGATCACAAGGGGAATAGAATACAGTGTGTTCAAGTTGGAAATTATTATTTAATCTCATACAACATGAGATAACTGTAACTCAAATAGATGCTTTCCACATGTCATCAACTTAGCAGTTCAAACCGGTCTCAAGCATCTAACACAAGTTGGTGGCTCAAGTCCAGTTTAGGATATCACTGAGAGATTCTCTGAAAACTTGGAGTATCTTGATATCTTGCAGAGAGATGTTGTTTTATCAACATGCCAGCTTATAACAGCCTGTCATGCATCAGGACAGCAATAGGAAGATCTCTCAAAAATTATCTTAAAATGTTATGATGAAGGGGATTGGACAGGGGATACACTTCATAATGTCACTCTGCTCCATGATGTCATGACACACTGGTCATCAATCTATCTAATGATTGATCAGGTGCTTGAATTATACCCTGTGAGTGCTATGAGACTTGCACTCTGCCTCTTCAACCACATAGCTAATTAATATAATTTCTAGGTAATTTCCAAGCTGCTCAGGCTGGAAAAATATAGGGACTTGCACAAGTTTGAACTCAGTAATGCACAACTCCAGGTGCTTGCAGATATATGCATGTATCTTGCATTTTTTTCATGTCATGCAACAAGAAGTATCAGCAGAGAAGACACCCACCCTCTCAATTGTACTTCCACTCTATGAGAAACTAATTCAACACCTTGGATCTGCAAAGGCAGCATTACCACTCCTCACACATGCAGTCAATGAGTCAGTTTGGAAAGTCAATGAATATCTTGCTGAATCTCAGAAGACTTGAATATATGCAGTTGCAATTAGTATGTTTTCTCCCAGAGGCTAGTCATTAACCCAAAACTGATTACTAGCATAAGTACTCAATCCAATGTTCAAGTTTGAGTGGATTGAAGATCATTGGACATGGGATGAAGCCAAGGCCATATGGGAGTGGCTTTGCAAATCTGTAAGTTAGGATCACCACAAGAATAGAATGTTCCTTACATCATACTTTCAATAGATGCTTGAATATCAGAGGTACATCCGGCAGCCAACATCATCTGATAGTACAACATTATTGCCAGCAACATTTCAGCCTGCTCCCTCAGCAAGTTGCAGTATGCAAGCCAGTGATTTTTGTCCTGTCCCACCAACTGTGTCCCATGCCACTCAATCTCAAAACAATGGTTTTACAGCACTTGAGTGACTCTCATGCTCCCTTTCATCAGCAAATCTATCGCCCAGCCCTTTGTCTTCACCAGCACTGTCCACACCCACTCCTGAAGAGCAGGCTGCTACACAATGATGTCAACTTGAAAATGATTTGCTCATGATTGACTCAGAGATTGAGAAATACAGGGCAGTGGGGGCTATTAGTGGGGCTGCATTAGCAGACTTTGATATCCTCTGCTTCTGGCAGGTTAGCTTTCTGTTTCTATCATCTGCTGTGATTCTGTCTCACTACTTCTAGGAAAAAAAAACACATTTTTCCACTTCTCTATCATGTCACCCTTGATGTTCTTTCTGTTCAGGCATCCTCAGTACCTTGCGAGCAAGTATTTTTGTCTAGAAAAGTTATAGAATATAAGCACGGGAATAGGGGAGCACGACAGCCTGTCAAGATAGACACTCAGTTGTCGTGTAGTACAATGGACTAATATATTACCTGTCGAGATAGACACTGCATACAGGTAAGCGGAGGTAAGTAAGTATGGAAGGTTCTAACTCACCTCAGTCGTTGTGTCGTACAACGGACTGAGGTGTCTGGATGTGAGATGCAGGTCTTTTCTATGGTACAGAATGTATTAAAAGCAAAAGGAGTAAAATGTAAGGTTGCGAGTAAGAAAAAGTTAACCTCAGGGAAAACAGGGAAACAGGAAAAAGTACGATATCTGCAAGGGTACTGAATACTTGTTAGACAAAGGGTGCTCTGGTAATGTCCATGGTGTCTGCACGTCACTTGCACACTGGCGACTTGCTCGGGTCCTCAGTGTTGGTGGCTGTGCGCATGCTTGCCATTCCAACACTCCCCCTCAAGCCGTGCATAGTCTGAGTTCAACTGCGAAGTGTTTGACTTTGGGCAAGGGCAGCACCTTGATAAGGGAGTCAGTGACCATGTCTGTGGTAGGACAAAAGACAAGCCGGATCTTGCCTTCATCCACTACCCAGCATATGAAATGGAAACGGATGTTGATATGCTTGGTGTGGGTGTGGTATTGGTGGTCTTTTGTGAGTGCGATCGCGGATTGGTTGTCTGAGTGAAGCGTGATAGTGCTATTGATGGGGGTGAAGACTTCACCAATAAACGAGCGTAGCCACAGCGCCTCCTTCGTAGCGTGCATGGCTGCGATATATTCGCTTTCAGTGGTGGAGAGTGAAATGATCTCCTGCTTCTTCAATGCCCAAGACACTGCGCTGCCATCAATCAGAAAAGCATAGCCTGAGATGGCCTTGTGATCTTCAGCCATGCTGCCATCAGTGTCTGTGTAGCCCTCGAGTGGTCTCTCTCCCCCTCTGTACGTTAGGTGTAGGTTTCTACTCCCAATGAGATACCTGTAGATATGGCAAACTGCCTCCCAATGAGGCATGCCAGGGTTGCTTGAGAATCGTGAGATGGTGGTGTTACAATTTTGTTTCTTCATGGTCACCTCCTACTTATTTTCTTCATTCGCATTTGGGAGGGACCGATCACACGGGAGGCATACATCCCATACCTTGTCATTCTGTATTCAGATGACATTCGCCTGATCCCGTTAGTATAGCTTCAAACTTCTCCGTTTCCATCTCTCTTTGATCATCTTTGTTTCCATCTTCTTTGATCATCTTTAACATAGCCTGTTTCATCACCATCTTTTGATCAGTGATGCATTACCTTTCCCACCATCTTTGATAGATGGTTACCGCCATTGGCTGTGGACATAGCTGCCTCTAGCTAGACACTACTTAAACCGCCATGTACTGTAGTGATAGCCTCAGCCAATTCTTACTCACTTTGTGGTTAACTATTGCTAAGCTCTCAGTCCTCACCAACCCTTCTTTCAGGAAGTACCACAACCCCTTTGCATGCCTCATCTAGAGGAGAGTTGCCAAGTACCTTGTCCAGGTACTTTCTTTGACCTAGCAAAGGTCCGTCCTCCAGTCGATAGCTAACCCCAAGTGGGTTGTCCTGCTAGTCGAGCGCCGCACTATGAGACAGTGCAGATCGTTAGCAAACTCGAAGAGTCACCCTGCTAACACAGACACTTCTATATCTAGTTAGGGATGTTGTGCCTCTTTGTGAGTGCCTCCCCTCTCTAGATCAGCCGATAGCCCAGAGATAGAAGTCAGTCGCTGGTAATAGGGAACCACAACCGTTACAAAAGAATTGGCTCATCCCCTGCCTCTTCTTCTTTAAGAAAGCTCACCCACCATTGATCCCCAATGCCCCTCTCGCAGGATTACTAGCTCCTCTGCCAGCACCCCTCGTCAGGAAGACCCCTGAGACAGAAGAGGATCCCCTCTTATACGTGCCCTATTGCAAGCAGCCCGAGCAGCAACATTTCGCGTCCCAGAAGACAACGAAGAATCTTCAGAGGAAGAACAAGAGAGCATCACTGTAGATGCACCTGATGAACTAGAAGCATCCAGCAGCCCTAGCGAACACATCGCTAGTTTCCGACAGTATGTAGCGAGCCTACCTCCAACACCACACAATTGGAACGCCCTGGCTATGCATTCACCCTCACCCAACAACATGACATCCAAGTCCGAGCTCAAATCGATGCTCCCCACCGACTTCTCAGGGAAGTCAGATGATGCCACAAGATGGATCAAGGCCATGAAGGGCCACTTTGCAGTCAATTCGTCACTATTCGCAACTGACGAATCCAAGATATTTACAGTATTGAACAAGATGAGCTCTGGACGAGGAGTCCAGTTCTCAGAGGGCTGGTACGACAAGATGAACGATACCAACGCCACAGGTAAAGACTTCGCCATGCTGGAGAAAGAGTTTCTCGCAGCATTCATTCCATTTGAAGAAAAGCAGAACGCTGCTAACACGTTAGACTATATCAGGCAAAGGGTCCGGCGCGACTCCACCACCAAGATCGACAACAGATCCCAGGAATATGTTCAAGACTTCCTTTCTTTACAGGCCAAGGCAAAGATCTCCAATGAAGGGGAGATCTGTAGGAAGTTCCTTAGGGGCCTAGATGAAAAGTTAGGAAACCTCATACTGATGCAGGCCACCATCCCAGATATGCTGGCCAAATGGATTGCTGACACCCAGAAGTTCCATAAACAGCAAAACCTAATCTAGTCCATCAGGGCTGGAGGACGGTTCCCAACTTCTACTGGCAGAGATCCGAATGCCATGGAGATTGACGCCATCAGACTATCTCCATCAGACAAGGCCTGTTGCATCAGAGAACATCTATGCTTCATCTGCAAAAGGAAAGGTTGTTCTTCCAGGAATCACAGCAACTACAAGAAGAGATCCCCACAATCCCCCAGAACCGCCACCATTGCCACTGTCGAAACCCCACCTCCACTGCCACCCAAGTTATCTCCTATCGAGGAGTACGTCTGCACCCTTGAAAAGAAGGGTTGCAGCAAGGAAGAAGTCTTAGCAGTCCTGAAGACCTGCTACGAAGAAGAAGAAACCGCTCCTGAAGGAGCCAGTAAGGGTTTTTAAAGGGAGAGGCTGCCTTGACATCTGCCTCTCATACAATTGCTCCTGTACTACTTAGTTCTAGCAACAATAGATCAATACACTTCTCAGTGACATTGAAGCATGGAGCCAAAACCGTCGAAACCACCGCCCTCGTAGATTGCGGTGCCACAGAAAACTTTATTGACCCCACCCTCATCAAGAAGTTGGATGCCCCCATCATTGCAACTGAACCCATCAAAGCTTATAATGTGGACGGAACAGAAAACTCCCGAGGTATGATTACCTCACAAACTAACATAACCCTCTCTATAGGAGAGCACGATGACTGGATCTCGCCGATGATCATCGGCTGTAGACAACCCCAGATCATTTTAGGAATGATGTGGCTCAGGAGAGTCAACCCCAAGATAGACTGGACCGAAGGAGTGGTAACCCTTCCAGATAACCCCAGGCCTACCCCGCAACCCACTGACACTGTACCACAACGGTATTTGCTTAGGTTCCTAGATATGGACCCCGACGAAACCACGGAACACTGGCTAAAGAAGAGGGAAGGGTGGCTTAAAGGAGAACATATTTGCAAGACCACCCTGTCCACTCAGATAGCCTCAGACGCCAAGAAGACAGAGGTAAAGTTACCTCAGGAATTTGAAGAATTTGGAGATGTCTTTGCTGAAAAGGCCCATGATTTACTCCCTCCTAGCCATCCCTTTGACCACACCATTGAACTAAAGAACACCTTCGTGCCAAAGGTAGCTAAAGTTTATCCACTGAACCCGCAGGAATAAGAAGCATGCAAGAGCTTCATAGAGAAACATCTCAAGACAGGAAGGATCGTCCCATCCAAGTCCCCCCAAGCAGCACCATTTTTCTTTGTACCAAAGAAAGATGGGACGCTCAGACCCTGTCAAGACTACAGGTATCTCAATGGGCATACAGTCAAGAACGCCTATCCTCTACCGCTAATCTCCGACCTCATGGATAAACTGAAGGGCTCCAAGCACTTCACCAAGTTCGACGTACGGTGGAGATACAACAACATCCTCATCCGCCCAGAAGACCGTTGGAAAGTGGCATTTGTCACCCTGCTTGGGTTATTCAAACCCACAGTAATGTTCTTTGGACTATGCAATTCACTGGCAACTTTTCAGGCTTTCATGAACCACTTGTTCAGGGACTACATCACACAAGGATGGGTGATTATTTACATGGACGACATACTAATCCACTCTGCAGATCTTCACACTCACCACAACAGGACAAAGAAGGTCCTACAACAACTAAGGGAATGTTACGATTTCATCTTATCTTATCTTATCAAGTCACATGACCACTATCACGTGACCATGGGACATGTCACCTGACCAAGTCTAGGTCAAACTCTTTCACTTCATTCACACTTGCTCCAGACCCTTATCTAACACGCTCGTTTAATCTCCGTTACTCTAGATCCATGACATCACTAATGATGTAGTAGCTTAGTCACTTATCTCTGACCTGCCCTAAACCTGTAAGTAGTATATAAACCGAATGTCATCAACAACCGGACTTCAGTCAAGTCCTGGTTGATTCCCCTGGAACTTCCTCTTGATCTCTATAGCAAGTCTAGTAGTGTGACCGAAGCCTTAATAGGTCTAGGTTGCCAACAGGGAACTGCACCTCCCCCTGAAGATTTCCAAGTGCACGTTCGACACCCCAGAAGTAGAATATCTGGGCATGGTAGTCGAAGAAAGGGTTGTCAAGATGGACCCCACCAAGCTCTCTGCCATCACCAGTTGGATTGCACCACAATCAGTAAAAGCAGTTCGATCTTTCATAGGGTTTTGTAACTTCTACAGGAAGTTTATTCCAAACTTCTCCACCACCGCCACCCCGCTACACCTCCTCACCAAGACGAAGCAACCTTGGGCATGGGGAGAAGCTCAAGAAGCAGCATTTCAAACCCTGAAAAAGGTCTTCACCCAAGCACCCGTCCTTGCACTCCCAGACACCGACAAGCCTTTCACGTTAATGACTGACGCCTCCCTCACCGCAGTAGGAGCAGTGTTGATGCAAGCTGATGGTAACAGCGATTTGCATCCAGTAGCTTATTTCTCTTCCACTCTCGCCCCCGCAGAAAGGAACTATGACATTTACGACAGGGAGTTATTGGCCATTATCGAAGCCTTAGAAGAATGGTGACAGTACCTCAGAGGTACCAAGCACCCGGTAACTATCATGACGGACCATAAAAATCTCTCATATATGCGCTCCCCGCAGAACCTCTCACGACAACAAGCTCATTGGAGCCTTTTTCTACAGGATTTCGACATAGTCTGGCAAGTCACTCCAGGATCACAGATGGGACCAGCAGACACACTCTCGCGAAAGGACGATGTAGACACCTCAGACAACAACAAGCTAGCAATGATTATTCCGGTCGATGCATCTCTCCGTGAGTACCTCCTGGAACACATCACCATCCAAGCCTTGGATCTCACCCTCACCAAAAAGATTGCAGCTTCCTCTGCCTCTGACCCCCTGGTCTTTCGGGCCATAGAAGCCTTGAAGGATGAACTCCCATTGCTCCCCCGCTCCACCCTCCTGGATTGGAGGTTCACCGACAGCCAACTGTACTACAAAAATTGTCTATTCGTCCCAGAACCAGCCTGCCATGATTTAATTTCCTCCCTTCATGCCTCCCCAGTTGGGGGCCACGAGGGTATTTTTCATACTCAGCAACGACTCTCACGTGACTATTGGTGGCCCAGGATGGCTACATATGTCAGAAGATATGTTTTAGGCTGTGCCCTCTGCCAGGCAAGCAAGGTAAATACCCACCCTACTGTGCCACCCCTATCCCTGCTCTCCTCCACTGCGACCCGCCCCTTCCAACAGATCTCTGTTGATCTCATCTCTGGACTACCCCTGGTTGGTGCTTTTGATGCCGTTATGGTCATGGTTGACCATGGCCTTATGAAGGGGGTAATTTTCATCCCTTGTTTCAAATCTATTGATGCAGAAGGAGTGGCTAAGCTGTTTTTCACTCGGATCTTCCACGTTTTGGTCTCCATGACACCGTCATCTCCGACAGAGGACCACAATTCACCTCTGCCTTCGCCCTGGAACTAGCAAGGCTGCTCAAGTTTGACGTAAGGCTGTCCTCTGCCTATCACCCTCAGACCAATGGAGAAACGGAATGTGTTAATCAAGAACTGGAAACATACCTCTGGATCTTTTGCCAAGGAAGAGCCCAGGATTGGGCTGACCTTCTACCAACAGCTGAGTTTTCCCACAATTCTGTAGTCCACTCCGCCACAAAAGAAACACTGTTCTTCCTTATGATGGGATATCATCCAAGATCTTATCCAGATTTAGGAAAAACTTTCCTCCCTGCCTTAGAAATGCGCCTGTCCTTGATCGCCAAGGCACAAGATGAAGCCCTTGCAGCCCATCAGAAAGCTGTGCAGTACATGAAAGATTGGATCACATCCAAGTTCCGCCCATGGAAAGTCAGGGATAAGGTGTGGTTGGAAGCCACTAATCTCCGTTTTGATTACCCCTCCAGAAAACTCGCACCCAAAAGAGAAGGACCATTCAAAATCACCCAAGTACTCTCCCCTGTAGCTTACCGACTCAAGCTACCCCCGACTTGGAAGATCCATGATGTATTCCATGCGTCACTACTCTCACCTTACTGCACCACCATAGAATTTGGAGAGAATTTTCATCGCCCCCCACCTGACCTCCTTAATAAGGAAGAAGAATATGAGGTCGAGGCTGTATTAGCCCATAGAGGGAAAGGATCACGAAGGCGATACTTGATCAAATGGCTAGGTTACCCAACATCAGAAAACACCTGGGAACCCAAAAGCAACCTTGATCAAGCACAGGAATTGTTGG